>VDFB02285613.1:0-25929 GCA_007258455.2 Sequoia sempervirens | reverse complement strand
GATTATTCATGGGTGCAACAGTTGGATTATGAAACACTTCCCTTCCGTTGTCGTTTCTGTCATGAGTATGGTCACCTCCTGCACAGATGTCCAAAGGCCAAGCCTTTGGAGGCTCATTCTTCTCAACCTTCGGCTAATCCACCTAGGGTGGATAAGGGCAAGGACCCCATTCAGAGTTCTGGTGGTAGGGAAGATGGATTTATTCCCGTTAGAGGCCAAAACAGAAATAAAGGTCATAAAAGGACTTTGAAGGACAGGCAGGAGGAGGACACTTTCAACAGGTTTGAGGTGCTAGAGGATCTTAGTCAACAGGAGGTGAACCCAGGATTTTTGGATCTAGATCATGGGACTTTGGATATTGATCAGCATGGCCCTTCGGTTGAGGTAATGCTTGCTCCCCAATAGGAGGGGGGTATGGGAGTTCCATGCTTAGATGAGGTTGGGAAAGATCCTAGTCAGGTATTGCTCAACTCAGAGGTGATTATGGCTCCGCTTACTGATGGGACTTTGGCTCTAGGGACAGATCGTCAAATGGAGGTTCAGGATGAGTTGGGTGGTAGTGCTGAGGTAGTGAAAGATAGTGTAGATAAGGTTCACCTCTTGCAAAAAGTTGGTCCGGAGGTGGGCAAGAAGAATATTAAGGCATCCTCTCAGTTGGTTGTTCTACAAAAAGTTCTCAAGAAGGGGGGGCCGGAGAAAATTTCTAAGCTGGGAAGGAAGAAGGATGAGGAAAAGATTAAGATGATAGGGGAGACTTTGGTGGAGTCAGGGTCAGTCAAGACTCTGGATTCACATTTTTCATGCCCCTCGAAATGATAGTTCTCTCTTGGAATGTTAGGGGCTTGAATAGTGGCCCTAGACAAAAAGCTGTTCGGGATTTGATTAGGTGTCATTCGCCTGATGTTCTTTTTTTGTAGGAGACTAAGCTCTCTGTGGAGGGTATGATGGATTTAGTTCCTAAGTTATGGGGGAATGGTGGATGCCAATGCATTGGTGCTGAAGGGTCTTCTGGTGGGGTGGCATGCTTATGGAACCCACGTAAGATTTGCCCCCTTTGGTGGGGTTCTTTAGGTCCCTTCCATGGTGGCCTCTCTTTGTTTGAGGCTGGAATTGCCTTTTCCAATGTGCATGTACCGGAGCTGCGGTATGCTAAACTTTTGTGGTCCAACATCTGCCTAGTTCAAGTACTATTTCCCCAATTACATCCTTCTTTGATTATTGGAGGTGATTTTAATGCTATCACGGAGCTTGCTGAGAAACAAGGTGGTATTGCAAGGTTGGAGGCTTCTGCTTTATTGCTCCAAGAAAATATCTCTGCTTTGAATCTTGTGGATATCAAGCCTGGCAATGGTCTTTTTACTTGGAATAATAGGAGAATTGGTGATGCCTCTATTTCTGAAAGACTGGATAGATTTTTGGTGTCTAGTTTTTGGGTGGGGGACAGGTGGTTGATAAGCTCTGAAATTTTGGATGGTCGTGGTTCTGATCATTGGCCTATTAAGCTAGTGGTTGATGTGCCTCAACGGTGTGCTAGACAGACCTTTAAGTTCCAACTCATGTGGCTTAGGGATGAATCTCTTCATGTTTTTCTCCCTAGTTGGTGGGATCAGGGGAAGCCAGCATATGGCACTGCCATGTACTCTTTCTCAAAGAGGCTCCAGTTTGTTAAATACAGATTGAAAAGATGGAATAGGCAGTATTTTGGTAATTTATTTCAGGAAAAGCAAAAGGCACGAGATAATCTAGACCTAATTACCAGACAAATTTGAGATCAAGGCCTCTCAGAGGAGCTGAGTTTATTAGAGGTTGCTGCAACAAAAGAGCTTGAGGAATGGGAGTTAAGAGAAGAGATTTTTTAGAAAAAAAAGTCTCGTATTGAATGGCTCCAGGCTAGGGATCGAAACACTGCGTTCTTCCATAACTCAGTTAAGGATCGGAGACAAGGTAATGCTATTTCTTCTATTCTATTGCCTAATGGGGAATCTTTATCCTCTTCAGCCTCTATTTCAGCTGAATGCATTCATTATTTCTCTACCCTTTTCTCTGAGGATTCGCCTCCTGCGGAGGAGGATGAAGCTAAAATTTTAGATTGTATCCCGAAGCTGGTGACTAATGAAATGAATGAATCATTGCTTGCTCCTATTACCTTGTCGGAGCTTGAGAAGGTTGTATTCCAGATGAAGAAAGGTAAAGCTCCTGGGCCTGATGGATTCCCCATTGAATTTTTTCAAGAGTTCTGGGAAGTGGTTAAATTGGACCTTTTAGAGGTTGTCCAAGAATCCTTTATACATAAACAAATGTTGAAGTCCCTAAATGCTACATTTTTAGCTCTTATTCCTAAGAGGATGGGAGCTAACTCCTTGGATTTGTTTAGGCCTATAGCTCTATGTAATGTTGTGTATAAAATTATTACTAAGTTGATCGCAGAAAGGCTGAAGCCTTGGCTTGATGACTTAATTTCAGAAGAGCAGGGGGGTTTTGTTGCTGGAAGACAGATCATGGATGGGGTAGTTATTGCTGCTGAGGCCATCCATTCTATGGAATCCTCAAAAGATAAATCTATGTTTATCAAGTTAGACATGGCTAAAGCTTATGATCGTGTTAAATGGAGTTTTCTATTTAAAATCCTTGGAGCTTTTGGCTTTGCTAAGGGTTGGATTGAATGGGTTAGGAGTTGTGTCACTTCCTCCTCCTTTTCGGTGCTTATCAATGGTGAGCCCACTTGTTTGTTTGGTGCTTCTAGAGGCCTTAGGCAAGGAGATCCCCTATCTCCTTACTTATTCATCCTCCTTGCGGAAGGCCTGGGAAGACTCATTCGTGCTCAGGTTGCTAGTGGATTGCTTCAGGGATGGAGTTGGGGAGATGGTATTCCCCCTCAGTCTCATCTGCAATTTGTAGATGATACTGCCTTGATGGGTAGGGCTAAGGTGGAGGAGGCTCTCAATTGGCGCAGTGTTTTGGACAGTTACTTGGCAGCTTCTGGGCAATGCATAAATGAGGGGAAGTCCTTCATATATTTCTTCCACACTCCTAAAGGTATTCAAAGGAGAATTGTTGGTATCCTTCAGTTTCAGATTGGTTCGCTTCCTTTTTCCTATCTTGGAATCCCTCTTGCTATTCGCTCTCTCCCCAAAAGGTTTTGGCAAGAGACTCTTGATAAGTTTTGAGGATTGGTCAGTCATTGGACTTGCAGGTGGCTTTCTTCAGCAGGTAGAGTGACTCTTTTAAAGTCGGTGGTCCAGACTCTTCCTGTTTATAAATGCTTTGTTCTTTCTGCTCCTTCAAATTTTATTAGAGATTTCGAGAAATTATCTCGTCAATTTCTGTGGGCTGGTAATCTTCTTCATAGAAAATGGAGTCTGGTGAAGTGGGATGTTGTTTGTAGGCCAAAGCAGGAGGGGGGTCTTGGTCTACGGCGGGCTGATTTGAATGGGCAGGCCTTGGCTGCTAAGTTGTATTGGCGTTGGTGCTCTCAACAGCATATGTGCTGGGCTAAAATTCTGACCTTCAAATATTTGGGGGCAGTAGAAAGTATGGAGGTAGCAAGGTTTAGTATGGAGGGGAAAGGCTCTGTGATCTGGAGTACCCTTAAATGTGGTGCCAAGTTGGTTAAACAGGGACTTTTTTGGATTTGTAATGGGGGTCGAGATGCTCTTTTCTGGTATGATTCTTGGGATGGATACCCACCCATTGTGTCATCTCACCCCCATCTCCAAGATTTGTGCCAGATTTTTGTGGAGGCGGGGTGGAGTCATGTGGCAGATTTCAAATCTCAACAATCTTTGGGTCAAATTTCTGTGTCTAGGTGGAAGAGCCCCTTGGATTGGCCTCCTGGTGGTGCAGTGGAGGATCGTCAAGAGCTTGCTAAGATTTTATCGAGTCGTGTCTGTAATTCTCTCCAAGGGGTTGATGTGCTTGCTTGGGGTCCTGACTTGAAAGGAAAATTTTCGGTTGCCTCTGGTTATCAGGGTTTGGATAAACAGGTCTTTGGAAGCTCCCAGGTTTCTTGGTGGAAGCATGCTTGGAATAAATTTGCTTGGCCTAAGTGTAATTTTTTCTCTTGGCTCGTGGTTCAAGGTAAGTGTCTTACTTGGGATAATCTTTGCAAACGTGGGTTCCAGGGCCCCTCCATGTGCATTCTATGTGGTCAGCATGATGAATGCTTATCACATCTGTTTTTTCAGTGCTCTTTTGTTAAGACTATCTGGCATCACTGGTGGAATCTTTGGAGCTTACCATGCTGCCATGTCTCTTCTTTGGAGGATTTTTGGAAGAGACAGGGTTCTTCTCCTGCTACAACCTCTTTTCTTAAAATTGCTTGGAGCATTGGTCCTAGTTTGATTGTTTGGCAAATCTGGTTGGAACGTAACAGAAGAATATTCTTGGATAAAAAATTGCTCGTGGGGCAACTTTGGAGGCGAATTCTTGGGGCTTTGCTGGAGACTTTGACTGCAAAGTGTGACTTGTCTGTGCCGATTGCTCCTGGGGACTTGGGTGTTGTAAATTCCCTGGGTCTTGCCACTGGGGGGAAGTGTATTATGAGTAAAGTGCATCGTAGGCGTGGGCGTGAGAGGGTTGCTCGCGAGGGCTTTTGGTGCCCACCTGCTCTAGGGGAGTTGAAAATTAATACTGATGGGTCTTCTAGGGGTAACCCTGGGCATGCTGGGGTTGGTGGTATTGGTAGAGATAGCCTTGGAGTGGTGGTTTTCTTCTTTTCTATGTATCATGGTTTGCAAACTAATAATCTTATGGAGGCAAGCGCTATTCTCTTGGCGATTGAGCGTGCGGTTTCCCTTGGATGGCGGCGGATTGTTTGTGAAGCTGATTCTCAGGTGGTTATTGATATGTTGAATAATCGAAATGTGGAGGATGTGAACTGGCAGCTAGCTGTGGTTGTCAAACAGATTATTTCTCTGTGCTCTACCTTGGAATCCATTGTTTTCCACCATATTCCACGGGAGTGGAATATGGTGGCTGATGGGCTGGCTAGATGGGCGTCGGAAAAGATTGATTCTTGGTCTGTGGATGATTGGAGCAATCTCCCTGTTGATATGGCCCCTGTTCTTGAGGAGTGGGTTGCTGAGGATATGAGGTGCTTCTTGGGTGTGAATTAATTCTTGTTGTTTTGGCCCCTTGTGGTTTCCTTCTTTGACTCTGCATGCCTATGATCCAATAAAGCTTTTTAATTCTCTTTTTAAAAAAAAAAAAAAAAAAACCATTTTGGGTTCTTGAATGTTTTCAAATTTTAACAAACTCATTAAGTAAAAAGATGGATTTTGAATTTTTTCTTTTCTCTCTTCACATTTAGGCCTCTCTCTATGTAATTTGGAGACACATTGAATTTCATTGGTTCATGTGAGATATTTTATAACAAGTATGCAATAAAGTCAGCCCTTATTAGATTTGATTCAAGTAATATGACACATTTATTTTGCTTTCCAATCTATAATTTTTATGTTCTCAAGGCTATATAATTGAAGTTCATTTATGTTAACAACTATTAGATTAAATATTTCTGTCCCCAATTATTTTCAAATGATTTTAATTTTAATTTTGTATTCTTTATTCTTTCTTTCATCACAAGCTTCATTTAAAATTTGAACCATTTTAAGGATGTTATGTTATAGATTATAGTTGTCTTCCTCCAATTTTTTAAACTGCTGGTCATCCCACAATAATTGGTTACACTTTTTACTAAACTTGACACTAAAATCAACATTTTCAAAAAAACCTTCACTTTCTGACACCTATAGTAGGTAAACTATTAGGAATTTGAAAATAATGTAAACTAGTGATTTGTGAGATTTTTTCTTTAGATTTTAAATATATATTTTTAAAAAAAATTGGAATTAATTTTTCTTTTTTTTGGCGTCTCCTTTGATAACTAGTTTTTTATAGTAAACAACATTTTTAAAAAGTGACGTGTACTTCGACATGCATAACATTTTTTCTACAAAGGATAAAATTTTGATTCTTTTTAATTTAGGTTGCTAACACTGATATCTATTGGCTTCATTTTGTTTCATAACGTTTTGTTGAATATTTTTTTTTTTAATTAAGTTTTGAAGTTAAAACATTTACAATTTAGACATAGGTGCACTTCGACATGCATAACTTTTTTGGTATGTAGTGAAATTCAATTTTATTTTTTTTGTTAGAACAAGGACACCAATACCTAGGGTGTATATATTTTTCAAAAACAAATTATCAAATTTAATATTTTTCCACAATGATTTTTCACTGAACTTGATGTTCAATGAAAAACCTATGTCCAGTTAATCAAAAGAATAAAATGAAAAATAAAAACAAAATATATTAAATTTATAGTTGTTGGAAAGCACATTTCGAGCACTACACTCCCCCACCTTGGTTTATCAAGTTTGAATCCATCTGCACCTCCTTAACGGGCTTCGATAGTCAAAAAAATACATAAAATTTGAAATGGTGGAGGGGAAAGAGAAAAAAGGGGGGTTCATTAGAACCCCCCTTCATTAGAACAGTTGGTTCGAATGAACCCCTCTCCATTCTGCTAAATTTTTCCACCAAAGCGTCCTCTAAGATAGCCTTCGAACGAAGGCTCCAAAAAATGCATTTAAACGGCTAATTTTTGGATTTTCTAAGATTAGCATTTTTTATTTTTTATTATTTGCAATTTTTTTTTGTTTTCTTAAGTTTCTATTATGAAAGTATGTGAATTTTTTCTATATAAGTAAGAAAAAAATCATAGAAATTGTCAAAGCTGTTTTGGTTTTTTTTGGTTTTACAGGGAAAGCTTTGGAGGAGAATATCTAAAGAATTGTGAAAAAAAAATTTGTTCTATTGGAGGAGAATATTTGAAGATTAGAAGAGGCTTTGGAGGAGAATATCTGAAGATCAAAAGAGGCTTTGTTCTATTGGAGGAGAAGATTAGAGGAATTTTCAAGCGATATTTTACAAAGAAGGAGATGGGAAACAAAAAAACAAGACAAAGGAAGAGTCAACGAAAGAATTCAGTAGAAGAGGAACAAAGATTATGTGAAGAAAGCTTGCAAAGATATCATAGACGAAAACAAGGTATGCCAAACTTGTGCCTCTCCCAATATTATTCCTTCTGTATCCCTTTAACCTTCCATTTTATATTTTTATTCAAGAATTATGTAGGAGGATTAATATATTTCTTTTGATCAACGTAAAATTTCCTATCTCAAACCTATCTCAAAATTATTTAGTTTCATGCATTCTTTGTAGAAATTTAAGAGTGATAATATCTTAATTTACACTAGATTTAATATTGCAACCTTAATTTTCTTTTTTTAAAACTAACATGCATTTCCCTTCATTAGCCCCACACTTAAAGATGAAATAAATACCCGAAATGATTAATTACCATGAAATACCAAAAGCCTTTAATAGAAGACAAAAAAAGTGAATAGGTACTGAGCATTATTAATAGAAATCACAAGTGTGACATTATGAAAAAATTGATGGTAAAATTGATGAGAATAGAACAAAAGAGATAGCTAATTATCTACAAAATTAACTACTGGAAAGCCATAGAAGGGGATGCAATTCGAATCTATCAAAGGAATACAAGAATCCAAGGAATTTTACAGTTGATAGAGAGAAACAACAACTTTCCAATCTTACACAAAGTTAAGATGCTTCTCCATGAAGGTTGTGTCATCATTCTCCCTTCATCACCTTTACTTTGTGTCCTCTAGTTCTCAAGCTATGTTTGATCTAATCAAGAATGGAGTAAGATTTCAATCTCTCTTGTAACATTTTAATGTTGTTGGCATTTTTCTTTATGGGGGCTCTACTAACTTTAATTACCCTCCTTAGAATAGCTTTGATCCATAAAATATTTCTCTAAAAATGCAATTCATTCACCACTCTTAGTGTTTTCCATTTTCAATTCACTAACTTATTCCATAACCTCCCAATGTTTGAAGAAAAGTTGTTCTTCTTTCATAGGGACAAGCACCTTTTCCTTGGAAGTTTCTTAGCCATTTAGATAGTTTTTAGTTTCATTTTGTTGGTCTCAATGAAGAACCACTTAAGGATTGTATGATGAATGATAACCTCTTTGTTCATATCAATATTTTTATTTGCAATCAAGTTCACAATTGAAGCAACAACCTCTAAAGAGAGAGAATGGCATGGAAGATCAGCCAGTGAAATAGGAGGGGCAAGGCATAAATATTTCACTTTACCTCATCATCCAAATCAATTTCATCCTCCATTTTCACTTTACTCTTCACCTTAAGATTATTTTTCTACCCTCCACTCCCTTTAGTATACCATCCAAAATGGGGTCATTCTCATCATATTTTTCCCCTTTTTGAATGTGACTTTAGTGCTTCTAATATCTTCACCACCAAAAAAAATCATTCTAATATCTTCACCACCAAAAAATTGCATTCTTCCATGATTCTCAAGATCATTAGGGCCAAAGACAAGACTTTCTTGGAAAGGGGACCTAGGATCAAGACTCAAGGTAAGAAGAATAAACCATTTTAGGAGTGTAATCCATAATGGAATAAGGTCATCTATTCTTATAGTAATGTAAGTCCAATTTAGAAGAAGCAAGGTGGATTCTACAAGTAGCAATGACAAGTGGGGGTTTCAAGGATAATTCATGTTTAATAAGTAGGATGAAATATTTGTGTAGGGTGCAACCTTAATTATTCTATTAAATTCAAGAATAGAGTATTCAAGAAAGGGTAACATAACGAAAGGAAAAATCACTAGGTAATTGTTATGAAAATAGACAAATGGTGTAAAATGGTGTAATTGGCTTGAAGTGCTCCTCAAGCATGACATACCTTGTTAGCAAAAATTGAGCATAGATAAAGGATTTTGTCCTAAGTTACTTTGGTGTAATTCTTATACCTTAGTATGAGTAATAAAAGGGAGACAATAACTTATGTGGTGAGTTACAAAAGGATGTGGTAGGAAAGAACAATTAAAATTGAAAATACACATATATTCACAAATAAATAATAGCACATCATACATTCATTAGATCATCATGCAATATATTATATTCATCATATATATCTCTGCTACATAGTTCATTTATACATCAATATTATTTCTTATATTTCTCTTCTATATATCATCCATCTATAATATATTACATACTTTCTTCTCTATTCTACTTCTATAACTTCACCATAACTTCATCTAGTGCTTCTTTCCTTAATTTTCCTATATTTATATTGTTTCTTCTCTTCTTTGCTTAACATTATGACTAATGTTTCAAGAAATCCTTCAATTATCTAGATACTAAATATCAGATCTCTCGACATTTTGATATTTACAAAAAGCCAACACAACCTTAGCATTTGCATAGACTAGTTTATCATTTATTTCATATGGTAATTGCAATATCTAGAATGTGAGTGGTTCCACTACCTCCATGAAAGTGTGCTCTTTGTCTACCACAAATGTAATGTTATTCACATATTAGTGCATAATATTAGAGGATGCTTAGTCCCTTGATTTCATTTGGGCTTAGACATTTATGAAGAATATGAATATATGATTAAGATACATAACATCTTTAAAGTGTTTCACATACATCTCGATATATCACTATATCTGTATATATCAGTGAGGTTGTTGACTAAATTTCCATGGCATGGTACTTTCACACTTATAGCAGGTTGTCATATCTTTATGAACTGCCTTAGATCCATTTCTTCTCATTGGATTTTGACAAAATATCACGTGTCTTTCTCACAAACACCACCATCCTATGTAATGCCCCCTCAAGGATTAGACTGAAAAAATGCGGTTAAATACAATAACACAACATTTATATTAATACAAAACATCCATCTTTTATCTAAATTGAGCAGAGATTATGAGCAAATTTCCACCAAATATGGCTTTCGGGTAAAGATTGTAAGAAGACTCATGTATATACATGTGGAATAATCATTAAAGGTTGTTACAAATGGACACAGAAAATTTAAATCTGAAATTCTCTAATTTGAAATTATGATGTGAAAAAAAAAAAAAAAGACGAGTCCAGAATTCAATAAAGAGTCAAATGAATCTTTAGAATACCTTATGCAGATGTTTAGGATCCAAATTGTGGTATACCTTATGTAAATTGGTGTGGATGAAGATGTATTGAATTTGAGAAGGAGAATTAATAAAGAACCCTGCTTTTAACGCCTATTTTCACTGTTCTTTGAGATGGTACGGACTGTACGAACCAATAATGGGCCTGAGATTTGTTGGATGTGGTAGAGGTTTGAATCTATTTTAATCTGGTCTTTGTTTTGTTTCATTTCATTGAGAAAGTGAAAAGTTATAGCATTTTTATTGAAGACTGCCTGAAATCCTATGAGGGTAAACAGTGAGCATTTAAAATTGTTGAATTTATTATTTTGTACGGTGGGAAAAAATCTAAAAGTTGGTGAAATAAAGCATATGTTTGTGGACTTTCATGTTGCAAAGTTGCAGACCCAAAGGATTAAGTTTGTTTATCATTCCATGATGCCCTGGGCTGGATTTTGTATGATTCCAGACTGGGGATGACAGAGTACAGTAAGGGTTTGAGTAATTTGATGAAGGAGTTGGCATTCTTGATAGGTGAATCTATTTGTATATGGTGTCAAGGATTTCTAAGAAACTTTTTTAAGCTATGGTTTATAAAAACTTTGAAAGCTTGAGACCTTTTTATGCCGCTGTCCTGTATGGCAGACTTGTTATAGTCATAGACAAGGCTGAGTGTATAGTGCATTTTAGAGTTTCCCATGGTTAATGATTGCAACAACCTTTCAAGAATCATATGTTGAATTGTATTTCATGCCATTAAAACTATGTTTAAGGTCTAGGAGGGTCCTTTGATATTGCATGACAAAATAGATAGGAGAGGACAGTCTTAAGAAGTCTAAATAGGCCTGATTGCTGAATGAGAGTCATTATTTGGTGGTGTTTGTAGAATGTATGATCCTTTAGCTATGTAGGATTAACAATTCTGTAGGAAACTTGGGTGTTGGACATTGCATTGAGCATATATATTGAAATTTATGGCATGGATAAGGATTTTTGACATATGCAATAATCATAACTATGAAAACTGCATTGTCCATGAGAAAGGAAAACACCATAGGAAGTGAAGATAAAAGAAGGTAGGAATATGCGAACAAGCAAGGATGGTGACATTGTTAGGAATATTAGGGAAAAAGAGCATAGCTCTGGTAGTGAGAAGGATAGTCTCACAAAGATAGTCCATTCTTAACAATATAGTCAAAATATATGAATCCATGACATCATGACTCCTATGTCTAGAGAAGCAAGTTTTCATGAATATTAGGGACAGAGATATGATAAGAGTATATTGATAAAAGATTTCAAACCTTACTAAGAGGGATGTTCATGATACACCTAGGTATTATGTAACTGGCTAATGATCTTGTATGAAATTCCAAAGGTTGTTTGCTAGTAAAAGTGCACAATGCAAATGTAATGAATAGTGGTAAAGACCTATTTCCTGAGTTTGAAGCCATGGAAGAGAAGCTTCCAAAGATAGGAAGTGAGTTGATGAGTATAATTTAGGTCTGTAAAGGATAAAGGAGGACCTTATACCATACTAATTAGGTTATTAAATTCAAGGGCAAGGATCTAAAAGGAATTCGACACTCATAGCATGAACAATAGAAGACACAGTAAGAGAGGACAAAAGTGAAGGAAACCCCTATGATAGTGAGGCAACAATAACATTTCAAAGTGGATCAACATAATACAAGGATAAAGTTCAGGGGTAGTTACAAAAGGATATCAATCACCTTGGTATGAAGAGTATATGATAGTGAAAACTTGAAGCATTATCAATATACATGAAGATTAGTGAATGAGAGGATATAGTTTTAAAAATGACATGAAACATCAATGGTCATAGTCACCATAATGAAGATAGTCAAGAGAGGGAGCTCAAATGAAGATGGGTATCCATATGAATATGCTTATACTTTTAAAGCTAAAAACTACATTCAAAGGGAAAATATGATATGATAGTGCACATAAGTCATATGTTCAGTCTCAGCCAAAGGAATACATGACAATCATCAAATCCAAATAAGGTAGCAAGGATGGTTTGGAGTCTTCCAAAAGTCATGAGGAATTCTTACACATTTCTAGTGATTATGCTCATGTAAATGGTAAATATGGCATTTTTTGGAGTGACAATGGTGCTCTTTTAGCAAGGAAATTGTGGCAGCAAATGATTCCCTAATTTTCACACATAACAAATGAATCAAGGCTTAGATGATGGTAAGGTTTTTTAGAAACTTACAAGGAAACTAGGTTAATCTTGAATGAATGATAAGAATGAATTTTATACTGCAATAATTGTTGAAGACCATATTGAGGTTTTTTAAGGTGCTTGTTTTTTGGAAGTTGATTTGAATAATTGAATAGAAAGGATCATGAGACACAAAATGCAACCTTACAGAGAAATATGAGCCAAATGAAGATATGAAATAAAAGTTCAATAAAGAATCATGATTTGAGGATAGTGAGTATTCAAATGGTATGAAGAGTATCTTCAATGGAGTAGATATCATAACAATTAAAATTAAGAGAGCATCCAACACTTAAAATAGAAGGATTTGAAGGAAATGAGTAGAAGTTGGAGAAGATATTAAGAGGTAGTTTTGAGTAGTTGAGAGTATCTAGAAGGCAATTTGAATAGGGATGGACAACTGCAAGCAATTGGCTGGGTCAAAGAGCAGATATAGGATCAGTTGGCAGACATATAGGAGTCTCACGACAATAATATGAGATGAAAAGAAGTTGAAAATGTCAACACTTCCCTTCTCCAATGCCACCAAGGAGTTTTCAATTGTCAAACATGATGAAGTTAGTTTCAAGTGACGGGCAGAGTCAACAATAGTCATAATGGGTCATTTAATTATCATTGGATGTTGTCCTACTTTTCCTCTAGCATACAGTGGACAAAAAGAAAGACTTTTTTCATTTTCAATGAGTTCTTTTCATTTTGGTAAAGTATTGTAAACTTGGCTAAAGTTTTTTTCTGGTCATTGTGGCATTGTAACTTAGATTTTGAGCCTTTGAGACTAAAAATAAAACACTGTAACACTTTTTTTCAAGTATTTTTCAAGAGAAACACATTCTTAGACTTGTTTTGTTGTAAATAAAAACCTTCTATCAATAAAGTTGAGCACTTCTAGCCTTCAAGAATTTTGTTTCGATTATGTATGTGAGGTAATTGATGTCATTTTTGTGACTTTCATATGTAAATAATTGAATGAATGCCTTATTTTGATCATTTTTAAAGCAAAAAGGGTATATTTGTGTAGGTCATTTCTTGAGTCAGTGTTTAACGAAGGTTAGTTGTGAGCAATACTACTTCTCTTCTAAAAACTGCAAAAACATAGACCTTTCCATGAAATACTGATACATAGATATGTCAAACTTTGATGTTGTGCACAAATAGCCAAGTTGTTGATTAAGTTGTGTGTTAAAACAGTAGTCCAAAGTTTGAGAAAAATACATTTTCGATGCATCAGCTTTGTAGTAGATTAATTTCAAACAATTTTTTCTACCTCTTTCCATTAAGTGAAGTGGTAAAACAGTTAGTTTAGGTGATAATTTGCCCAATTGTTGATATGGAAACCCAAAAAAACTGCTCGCTAGCTCTAATGGCCTCCAACAGAGAATGCCAAGAGTTTGCTTCTTGCCTTCACAACTCCATGGAATGCAAACAGTCCTGGCTGAAGAAGAATAACAATCCGCTTAACTAATGTTTGTCATCGTGGCACCACTAAGTGTGGGAAAACAGAAAGCATGACCCTTATCAAAGTCAAATAGTTGCCAAGCAAGGAATAAAATTGTCCCTTTCATTGTCTTCCACATTGTATGGCTCTCAATATAATAATAGCTAAAACTACTTTGAAACAAATGAAGATATGGATGCTTGGTGCCACAAATCCACCAATAAAACTAGCAAACACATTTTCTCGTTCATACACTTCCTACATATCATTTGAGCATACTCCAAATTTGTGCCATAAATCCACCAATGATGTTCCAAACCAGTGCCAAGGACTGGCAAACATATTTTCTCTATTCATACACTCACTACAATACATTTGAGAATACTCCGAATTGCCGAAAGCAATGATAGTATCCCAATGACGATCTCAATAGAGAATCAATGCTCCATTAATCTACATGAAGTCAGAAAACACTCCTCAAATGGCCTCATGCCTTTTGCACAAGATTTAATACCTGCAGCAACCTTTTATCACCTCTAGAAGCCCGCAGGATGCTTGTAGCAGATTACATGAAGCCTATAGGAGCCTGCATGATGCATTGTAGCAACATGCACAACACCTGTAGCAGATTACATGATGCCTGTATCGGCCTACATGATGCATGTAGCGACATACACAACACCTGTAGCAGACTATATGATGCATGTAGCAGTCTTCATGATGCATGTAGCAACATGTACAACACCTGTAGCTGCTTGAACAACACTTGTAGCACTGTTACTGTTACAAGTGATCTACAAATGATCCTGCAACATGTCATATACTTTTCATAGAGACAAATCCCCATAAGTCCCTGCACTCATGATATTTTCCCATTCAAATGCAGTGTGTTTAGATGTGGTCAGGAATCTTGGATCTAAGTTTGAGTCAAGCTTGGTAAGTCTGTAGTCATGATTTGCTAACATGTTAGTCTCAGCTGTACCTTGTCTTTATCACTGACATATAGCAAACAAGTCTGTAGTTCTCCTTGCCATTCACACTAGTGCATTCTTTATTCCATGTCAATGATTTCTCTAGATTGATGTGAATCACTAATTGTATCATTATAATACCAAGAGTTTATGATGTTGCATCAATGTAGTGAAACCTCCAGTCTTGAAAAACAAATTGCAACTAAGATTATACTTCCCTCCATGACCTGAAGTACTTTGGTACCTTGTCACTTCCAATACATTTGTCTTTGTCACCCTGGTCTGTTGTTCCCTGTGGATGATCACAGTTGTTTTCTTCAATGTTGTCCTTCAAATGGCTGCTCCTTTGGTCATGAGAACCATAATCTGCCTTGCAAATTTTTCCCTTAGAACTGTCATTGTACTTGGACCAATTATAATCTCTCTTAAGCATAGAGTTAAGTATTAGATCTTAAAGATAAAACAAAAGTTTATGCTTCATAGTTATCCTAAGCAACCCAGTCTCATCCTTTTCTTGCAAGACTAGGTATATTTTAAAAACTACAGCTTAATTTATCATAGTCAAGATCCACCTAGTGATCAATTAAAATTATCCTTTAAGTTCCATATGTTAAATTTATTCTATATGTTTTTGTGTAGGGGCTCAACATACAGAAACTGAAGTAGAAGTCGAGCCAAATTTAGATACTGGAGCAAATGAGGTTGAAGAACATATAGTTGATGTTAGGGAGGAGGCCCAAGTGCAAGGAATGAATATTGGAGAGGGGTCAGGATCACTTCGGGATACCATCATGGATGAGCATATGAATATAGCTAAAGAGGTGAAGAGAAAAATTTCTTCTAGAAATTTAGATCATTTACTTCAAATGGATATGGAAAAATTGAAGTTTTATGCTGAAAAACCTAGAAATAGTACTAGGAGGTCAATGAACAAAACTGCAAAGCAAATAATTGCTCATTTCAATAACCTTGATACACTCGATCAAGCCCAACTATTATCAATTGTACTTCTAAGTAATGAGCTACAAGAGCCATTACAATTGTTGGGTGTAGATACAAGTACAAAAAAGAGGAAAGGTTCACACTTACAAAAAGACATTGTTGAAAATTTGAAAAAAGGTTTGGGGTCCATTGGGAAACAGTCTCGATCAGCAGATAAGGCAATTTCAAGAAGAGTCATGTTGACATCAATTTTAAGTGAAAAAATGGCCAAAAAAAGACAAATATCTTCACTTTCAACCGAGATTGGTTTCAGTAGAAAGACATTGACACAATATGTCAAAAGGAGAAAGATTCTTGATGATAGTACCTCAGAAGGCAATTGGGCAATTATGTGTAGAGCTCCTCGATCTGACAGGATTCAAGATGTTTTTAGGAACTTCATCTCAACCTTTTGGAATGATCATACCCATCCTTCATCAAATAGTAGAGATGTTATCAGACACAGGATTGGGCCCAATAATAATGAATTACATATAAAACATTGGCTAGACATAACACAACATGAGATGTATGTAATGTTTTGTAATTCAAATCCACATATAAAGATTGGGCAAACAATGTTTCAAAGGTTAAAGCCATACTATGTGAAAACAAACAAGGTTTTTGAAACTTGTTGTTGTCGCTATCATATTGAATTTGATCTCTACTATCAAGTGTTCCGAAAGATTAGAGAAGAAAGTGATGGTATTCAAAATGCGCCTCCTAGACAAGCAAGTCAGTTCGTAGCATCCATCCTATGTGATAAATCAAATGATGATAATGCAACCAATCAAATAAGTTGCATACAAGGACACTGTGAAACATGTGAAAATTTGGCTAAAATGCCTTTGAGAGATGAAGATACCGACCTGACAAAGTTGGTAAATTGCAAGAGTTACAAGTATATCAAGTTTCATACCAAAAGTGGCAAAGAATCAACAAGGTTAGATTATGTAGAAGAGGAGATAACTATTGGAACATTTATGGAAAAGTTTCGTAAATTGA
The DNA here is from genome assembly GCA_007258455.2 of Sequoia sempervirens. Lineage (NCBI taxonomy): Eukaryota > Viridiplantae > Streptophyta > Pinopsida > Cupressales > Cupressaceae > Sequoia > Sequoia sempervirens. The sequence goes on along the minus strand of VDFB02285613.1, from coordinate 9,239 downwards.
TACAACCATATATACAACATGCTTTCTTTTCTAAGTGGCAAGCACAACAGTTTCAGACATTAAGAGATACATTCCCACTTGGAACAGTGTTATAAGTAGTTGACTTTGCAGAGAATTACTCTTTTGTACATCAAAAAGAGATTCAATCACAATATTATTTTTCAGAGCAGATCACTATTATGGTGCATGTGTGTTATCGACATGCACAAATGGATTTGGATGGTGTTGACAGTACATCTGAGGAACGAGTCATTAAGAAAGAATATCACTTTTATATTAGTGATGACAAAGAGCACGACACTCTATTTGTACAACATTGTTTCAAAAACTTTTTTGAATATTTGGCAATCAGGGGTGTCAAAATTGAAAAGCATTTTGTATGGTCAGATGGATGTGCTTCACAATTTAAATCTTCAAGGCCATTTTATGCACTTTGTAGATATCATCGAAATGACAACATACCACATGTTTGGAGCTTCTTTGAGAGTGGACATGGAAAGGGTGAACATGATGGTGCAGGAGCTTGCATCAAACGTGCTCTAAGAAAGTATCAACTGAATTATGAAGGAGATCGTATAAAAGATGCGCATGATGTTGTTGAATGGTGTCAGAAACACTTTGCATCAAATGAGGTTGGCACATCTTCAACAAACAACCGATCCATTCCACATAGAGTGTTTTGGGAGATATCAGGTATGTTTTTGTTTATATTTAAATCTTTAAATATACATATATATGTACATTCAAGTTTATTTATTTTAGTTTGAATATATTTATATTAAATTATGATTTTTTAATGCAAAATTAATTTTTGTAGGTGTGGATAGAAGATCAATGCATGGATACAAGAGGGTAGAGAAAACAAGATCTTTGCATTCTGTCATGAGTACAAATAGTTTCCCGTGGACATTGCAGACTAGGGATTACTCATGTTTTTGTTATGACTGCATTTTAGAAAACTATGATGAATGCAACAACCAACAACAAGGATATGTCAGTGGATGGAATTTGGTGCCACTAGATGTTAGTGACACATACAATGAAGATGAAGATGAAAGCTTTGAAGACATTCCTTTGATTTCAATTGATTATGACCATATTTCAGGACTAATTAAAAAGGGTATGTATGTGTATATATTTATATCGTACATGTACGAGCTTTTGTAAATTTGTAACTTAATTGTTTAATAATTTTTTGCTACTTATTTTAAGTAAATTTATATATACTTAAATGATAGTGGAACTCCTTTTTTTACAAATTTTCCATGTAAATTTGGTGCAGGAGATATTTTTGCAGTCATAGCAGAGGCTAGAAACATAGAAGGTGTTAGTTATTATCTATTGCATTGCACAAGAGAGAGGTGGAAGCTAGTAGAATCAGAAACGAGTGATGGAATGTCGTTCCCCACAGGTTTGACAAAATAAATAGATGCTCTTGCAAGATTTATCTATTGAATGTATATATTTTGAATTTGTTACTCGTATTGACCTTCTAAATGTTATGTCTTACTTTTGAATGTTGGTTCCCACAGGTTCAGTTGTACTGCAAGGGACATATCTGAAACAAGTCAAAATTGTTCAGCATGGGATTCATTTTATTGATTATCAACTTGAGAAAAAAGTATATCAATATAGCCACCTAGTAGTTGCTACTGCCCTATCCCTTCATCCAGTTCCACGTGCACGTGGACGTCGCAAGTGGAGACTAGATAGTGATGAACATCAAAGAATATTACATGTTATTGAAGAGCGAGCTGAACCACTTGAATTGGTTTGAATAACATGATGTGTCATAGGTGTACTTGAACAATTTACACAAATTGTATGACTCCAAACTATATTAAATTGAATTTTTCTTCAAGTTCATTCCATCTTATTTGTCAACAAAACAAATATATTATCATGCATATGTTACTTTAAGTTTAAAATCTCATTCAATTAAGTATATTATGGTCTCAAGATTTTGTATAATAGCTATACTGATCATTTTTTGTATAATAGTAACTTCCTTTCTTGTGGATGATGAAAATAGGCATCAAATGCAGTAGGAGTTATACAAAGGATTTTATAGAGCTAGCTGCCCCATGACAGAAGTTGTGGCGAGGTCTGCGATGGAGATGGCCATGAAAAGAGAACCTAGAAATGTTGCTTTTGTTTTACGCCTACAATATCATGATTGTTCATTTAATGTGAGATAGAGATACTTTTTAATGTACTTTAGGCCTTAGTAAAAATGCTTGAACTTATCAGAGAGTATTTTCTTATTTAGATGATTGTTTAGGGCACCCCTAAATTCATAAGTTTATTCTATTTGGAGTTTTTCTTAATGAGGTTGTGACTTGCAAACATAATCTGTGTTTAAGTGAAAAATCAAAGCTATAGAGGGGATTATAAGCTTATTAATGGAACTATACATAGCTGATATATAACTATGTATATTATGTTGTTTTTTGTAGGGATGTGATGGTTCTCTGCTTCTGGATAAGACCTCCAACATGGCTGGAGAGAAGGATGCACTATCCAACATAAACTCTTTGAGGCTCTAGAGAAAGTGTGCCCTGGTACAGTCTCTTGTGCTAACATTTTCATAATTGCTGCAAGGGGTATTGTAATTATGGTAAATAAGATTATTTGATGTCCTTTACGCCAAACTGCTATGTAGACCTATCAAGGTGGATTTACTTGTTGTTCGATTGTTGTTTCAAGCCAGGCAACAACATTTTCTTATTACTTTCTGATGGTATTAGTGTACCATGTAAACCAAAGCAGAAGCAGATTTGTTTTGAATGGTAGAGATTTGTTTTTTTTTTATTATTGAGATTCACCATGAAAAGTAAAATTAACAACTATGTACTTGTTGGCATTGTAGAGACAATTTTTCTAGGGAATATCTTTTTGGGTATCTTTCACAGCATATATGTGAAAGGGGATCAAACTAATTTTGAAATCAGGTATGTTGGTGTGGAAGGCAGTGAGTTGTATCCAGATGTAAAAGACCTCACTGTCAATGAGTTCTTGAGTCAATTTGCTTGAATTATATGAGATACTCTTGGAAGAAGTGAGCTATTAGGTAGCATGAGAATAAAAGTTTTGAATATACATTTAGTGCTAGATACTGTGTATGGGTGATTGCACGATACATTGTATTAACTCTAGTGAGTTGGGTCCTTTAAATTTGATTTTATGCATAGTCAATTATTGATATATATACGCTTGATATTTGCACGCAGTTTGCTCAAGATATTCATTAGATATGCTAATATGGAGTTATTCTAAGCTATGATTTATGAACCAAAATCAATTCTTAATGTGCAAAAGTAAACATTTTGTTGTGGTTTCAACTTATGTATTACTGTTCCTCGTAAACAAAATGCCCTATTCATTAGAATTGTTAGAATCATATATTATATGGTACTGGCACTTTATTTTTACTAAATATTAACTGTGGAATTTGTAGATTCACAGTCTTGAAGTATGGCTTATCAATCTTCAAATAAAAAACCAGTGAGATGAACTAGTGTATGTAATACTGACTTCACAAACAAATAATGCGCCAACCACAATGCCCAAAATCTAAGAAAAAATAATGACAGAATTCAAATGGGGCTCAATCTTCCAACAAACTTGAATATGACTCAGATGGCAGACCGATAATTCAATGCAAGTAATCTAGAAAATAAATTCAATTTGCCTCTGTCTGTCTCAGTCAATCACATAAATTAAAGTTAAATTGCAAATAGAATTGATGCTTTTAGTAACAATAATGATGACAATTATTCCTTATGGCTGATGAATTACTGGAGATAGACGCAGTTCCAAAAGCCATTTGTATGATGCTACTTCTAAATGATGCAAGATAAACAAGCAAACTATCTTTAACATGGGTCTGGGAAATTGCAGAACACATCAAGCTACCAAGTTCTTTTGGTAGGAAGAAATGAAGTAATATAAGTATAGTAATACAATACAGAGTATCTAGTAGATCCATTGATAATCATAGATTATGGGGTCACATAGTTTGAGATGGACTTAGAACACCAACTAGGACTCAATACAATGTTGGGTGACAGGATGTGTGACTTATCTATTAGACAAAATCAGATGGGATGGGGCACCACATTACAAAATGAACTTGATAGACTAATCCACAACCATCTATGAGAGGACTAAAATAATTAACAGATGGTCAAGATTAGTCAACAAAGAGAATTGTAGGATTAAAATAATTGGCTAAATGAGTTATGCCATGTATTGTCATCCAAAATAAATGCACTGTGAACTATAAACACTAAGTGAAGTGTCACCTGAAGAAATCTTAGATTCAATAAAGTAATGGAAGCACAAGTTTCTCTGAATCAATCACTTTCCTCAATTTTATGTTGCATCGAAATGATATCTTTGGAATAGTTATGTTTTCAAAAACTAGTTGTCGACTGCCAGTACAATTTGTGTTCAAATTTATTCTTCTAGCATTCTCTACCTCTGCCCTTAGAAGAGTACTGCACTATTTTTGTAACATGAAAACATGTGGAAAAATGCACATTAAGTGGGGACATTTATGCATGTGAAATGAAGCCATAAGTGACTGGTACAAAACAAGTTCAGAAAATATATATATATATATATATTCTGAAAACAGTGAAGCTTTTTTATTTATAGCAAAAAGCGGTTACAAAATGGCAGCCAAAAAATACCAAGGCAAGGCCAAAATTACAAAGTAATAAGTCATATTTTTGTAACATACATATCATAAGCTCTTACATGTCAAATATGACTTTAAACAAAGTTCAAAGAACAACAAGAAAGATAGTTGTTTCTTCAAAAGATGGCTAGTGAACAACAGTTTTTCCTTTCATACATAGATAAATGTAGGAACCAAAATTTTGCGTCATATACGCATTAACATGATCAGAGTCTGAAAGAGAACTAGAATAGTGGGTAGGATCACTGAATCCTATTGTGTGTTGATGTTCCATGCAACAAAATGGAGGGCACTAGGTTTGTATAAGGTGGTTGCTTTTTAACCAAGAACATTTTCCTACATTGATCTCTCTGCTTGAGTGGCCACACTTTTGGCGGTAGGAGAAAACACTGCATCCATGACAAAAAACAATAGAATCAAAATCCACCAAGTCGATAAAATTAATAGTGAAAGCTAAAAGTGCATGGTTTGTACAAAATCTGGAGTAAACAAATTGAAGTTTCACAAAAGACAAGCTTACCAAAAGCTAAAGACAAGCATTAGTGACTAGATTGTGTCCACTCTTATAAGCTCCACCAGCTTCACCAACCCAAGCACTTGACTAAGGTCTATAATTATCCAAGATTCTTTTCAGGTTCTTGAATGTAGACTCTTTTCGGCTAAGATACGATGGATCCAGTATTTTATCCACAAGAAGCTAATCAACACCTGGTAACCAGATAACAAATTGTCAAGCAGTATCATCTAAAAACTTGATATGATGAACAAATTGATGACAACTATTCAAGAGGTTCTTGGAAGATCAAAAGGATATAGAGGAAAGCTCAAAGACAAATTCCATTCATTAAATCCCTTTTTTAAAAGAAACATTAAAAAAAAAATGTCATGTAAATAAAACCATTATTCAATTGTTATCACATAAATTTCTTATAAATAACATGTTTTCAAGCATATTAAAAATTCTTGCATGATTATCTTATATATACTGGATTACTGGACTATTAGACTCATTAGATAACCATAAGATTTTAAAACTTCATTTTACATCGCTTCTCGGTACCCAGTACTCGGTATTCAGCTTTTCCCATGAACTTTCCCCAGACTTCAGTTTTATCGGACCTCGACTACTGGATCAAAAAATTTTGCTTGCATTTGCATTACCTTTTTCCCTTTTCAATCATTCCTGGTTCCTAGTATTTGGTACCCAGAAAACTACATTATGAAGTACTCTTTTATTAAAAATTTCTCTTTTCTCTTTACTTCTGGAGATCTTTTCAACTTGCTAGCTCCTTCCATAAGAGTTAAATTTTTCACTTAGGTCCCCAAGTCTTACAGCCTTGGGGCATGTTGTGAGACCACACAACAAAAACTAGCAATCTACCATAAGAAACCACCAAGGTATCATTAAATTAATTAACAACTAGCTGCTAGAAAAATGACCCAAGATGCTTTTCCATCTCATTTCACCCATATGCACTTTGATATATCTCTTCCTCTATTATAACCTTTCACCAATTGCAAGGTGTATACCATAGCATCAAGAGTAATCATTTGCCTTGTAAAATTTCCATTTTTCCTCTGTCATATGTTGACTATCCATTGCATTTTGTTGATTTTTATCTTCTTAACTTTAGTGTACTTACTCCTTATTTGCACTATAACTATGCTTGCAAGTGTTTGCATTCAATCTGAACAAATGGTATTTTAACTATTCATAAACCATGTCACTGTGAAAAATTCACTGCTTCAGTCCCGCATAAATCAAGTTAATGAATGAAACATAAAAAAATGAGTTTATAATCAAAAATTTGTGTTGAACTACACAAGCTTTGATAAGGTTTTTGACATTTTCTAGGGCTTTCTTCACTATCACTTTGTGAGCCAATGATGTACTCATTTGTAGATTAACATGAAATATGTGTTCCCTGTATTGTAAACTTAAACCTTTAACCAACAATACTTTCATTCAACATGCCACTTTTAACTACCATTGTTCTCTTTTGAGCATTGTCACTTTTTTTTAGACTGTGGACTTTCTTTCATACTAATCTTTTGAGTTTGAATTGCACCTTTCTATGACTTTCATGTTATTCTATTGTAAATGGATAAAACAGTGTTTATCATTGTGTATTGACCTTTTGTGATGTCACTTGAGTACTTGAAGTATCTTCATCACAAAAAATTTGAGTATGTTGTCCTTTGACTATACTTTAGGACTACCTAAGACTGTCATCTATAGATTGTACCTCTTATTTGTCTACTCTTTCACTTCTAGCTAGATCTACCAGATGAAAACATCCTTGGAGAGCTGCTCTAGAAGATAAGTTTTCTCCTTACAATGAGCCAATGATGGACTCATTTGTAGATTAACATGAAATATGTGTTCCCTGTATTGTAAACTTAAACCTTTAACCAACAATACTTTCATTCAACATGCCACTTTTAACTACCATTGTCCTCTTTTGAGCACTCACTTTTTTTAGACTGTGGACTTTCTTTCATATTGATCTTTTGAGTTTGAATTGTACCTTTCTATGACTGTCATGTTATTCTATTGCACATGGATAAAACAGTGTTTATCATTGTGTATTGACCTTTTGTGATGTCACTTGAGTACTTTAAGTATCTTCATCACACAAAATTCGAGTATGTTGTCCTTTGACTATACTTTAGGACTACCTAAGACTATCATCTATAGATTGTACCTCTTATTTGTCTACTCTTTCACTTCCAGCTAGATCTACTAGATCAAAACATCATTAAGTGCAGTGACACCTACTGCCTTGTTCGTTTAACCAATTTTCATCAAATCTAGAATATTTTTTGTTGGTTCAACCTAAAACATGCTAGCATCAAGAACAATGAGTCCACTATGTGGTCTTTGGTAGCAAGAAATCCACAAGTAAACATATCATTTGATATTTCCTATGAGTCTTTTCATTTCTAAATTACTCTCAAGATCACCATATTGCCTTCCAAGCTCTATCAAGCTATCCAATGGCGAGAGCAACTTGTCTCCTTAAAACCCTATACATGACTGCCCTCTTCAATATTTTTCATTGGCTGCCATGTGCTTGATTACCAAGGTCATTTTCTTCATCTAGATTGTTTCCCTTACCATTGTAACATTGTTCTTTATAAGACAATATCTACACTTCTATAGACTGACTTCTAGAGCTCATGATGACTGTGATTATTGGCCTATGACTACCTTACTATTGTTTTCTTGACAAGGCTTTTCACAATCTTAATAGGGGATTTACTATGGTTTACCATAAGAGTTTCCTTGTTGACAGTAGTAGGATCCTTAAAAAAAAAAAAGGAAGACTTTTATTTTGGTAGATCAAAAGGATATATAGGAAAGGTCATAGCTACGAAATTCAAGTATTTCAAGTGCATGATAGTGATCAAGGGACAGTAGTTTCAAGTTGAAGTAAGATAGTATATTGAAGGCCATTCAAGACAATGAAATAGAAATGACAGACACATTAGAGGAGGAAGGAGATGCAGATTTTTCATCTGTTGTCCTCATTATTGGGTTACATTCTTTGCAATACAAGCATATCCAAGAGTAGTTTAAAGAAACAACTAGTAGATATGAGTTTGTCTATTATACATTATTTCCAATTAGAGGACAATCTCCATGAGAATATAGGGATAGTCCTCACCAATGTTCATGAATGAGAAGCATGCCAATGCTAAGGCCAAGAAGGTTGAATTAGATAAGGAAGTTGAAGTCTTAACCCAGCTGCCAGGTGTAAAGGGTTATTTATGATGCATATAAAGGCAACCGAAGGAAGCAACAACATGACAGTCTAATCATACACAGAGCATAGTGAAAAGGTAATGGACTGTGCAAGATGACTTTGGCATTAGTTTCATGGAGGCTGCATACCAAGGAGGCAATTAAGCAGGGGTTGTCTCATATCATCAGAGGTTAGAAGACAGTCTACAATGATCTGAGCAATACAAGCTATGCAAGACAGTCTTGATTAAGGTGTTGTCAATCCTTATGCATGGAAAACTAAAGACAATTGATGAGGGTAACAATGAGAGTATAAGGACAGTCATGGACTATTAAAGATGGTGAATGAGTCATATATATTATATGCTTAAAGGAAAACTCTTTTCATTTTAAATGACCAATGGCTAAAAGGTAAGGTAATGTCTTTGTGTTAGCCTTGACATTCTTCATGACTGTGATGTAATGTACAGTCCAAATGATAATCTTCTTTAATGACTACAATCTCATCAAGGTCCTTGATAGTTGAAGATGTTACACTATTTACTTGAAACATCTATAGCATCCAAGCCTTTTTTTCATTGGATTAATGTCTACAAAATAAAAATTGTGTCTTTGCAAAGTGAAGCAAGGTGATAAGAAAGGATACAATGAAATTGAAGAGGAGGAAGAACATCAAGAGTTGATAATGACCACAAAGTGTAGTCACAGGGGAAAAATAATACAATGCAAGCATAAAGGTCAGTGATGTAAAGCATTTCATGAGTTTTCAGTTAATGGCACCATGAAGGTTGT
>VDFB02285612.1:0-30327 GCA_007258455.2 Sequoia sempervirens | reverse complement strand
AATGCAAGTAGTGGAAAGTTGCAAAGTGGTGCAACTTTCATTTTAAAATCGCGACCAAACGGACTGTTCCAACGTGATTTGAATAGGTATGTTTACGCTAGACATGGTCCTCTTTCACACCCAAACACACGGAATCACTATGAGCTACGTTCAACCAGATCGATCCCTTAAGGGTTCAAGTATAATATATTGAAATAGGCCAGTCCACCTATTGTTCAGGTTGTGTCTCGTTGATATGGGCTTGATGTAAGTAGGATAGGGAGTAGGAATAAGAAAATAACATTGGTAAAGGAATTGGAAGAGATTACTAACACTGCCCATGTTGAAAATTCAGAATTGAGGCCCCTTAAAAGCAAGGCTAGAAGAGGTGAAAAGAAGAAATTGCTTAAAAATAAGTTAGAATAGGTTGGAAATAGGGTGAGGTTGTGGATTTTGATGTGTTCAAAAGGTCTGCAAGGATAGAGGAGGTCAAAAGTATGTTATGGTATGATGCCCTAATTGGGAAAACAGGGGTTTTGAATGAAAAAGAGAGGTTTGAGGGAGTAAAAGTGGGTAAAGTCAAGATGCAACATAATTTGGTGGTCAATTAAGTTTTTGCAAGTAGAATGAAGAGTGTTGGAATAGGTTTTGAGGTTCGGGTTCAGGTTTGGGGGTTCGGCTCGCCAGTTAGGCCAAATTTTTTGGAGGGGGGTTTGATTTGTTTTGGGTTTGTTGGCACAAAAAACATGTAAAAATTATATATATATATATGCAGCCTAGAAGCATGAATTAGGATTATAATATCACATAACATCATATAAATAATAAAACCACCATAAACTTGAATTTCATTTAAAACATGCATGATAAATATTCATCGTTGAAACTTGAATTGTGGTAGCTTGATATACAAAGTCTATTGATGCTAGAGTTCAATTTGTATAATTTTGAAAAAAGAAGCCAACTGAGTAGAGTTATCAGCGTTCTTCATAAATCATAAGAATTTGTTTAGTACACTAGCCATTTTGATGTCTTCTTGCAGTCTCAAACATTATTTTGTATCATTGTTACATTGGTCTTGAGAGTGGTAGCTTAACATAGCTCCACAATACAAAATTTGGTTTACATGTGCAGTGTAACAATGACATAGGCATATTTTTTTTTCAAAGAACCAAAAGGTGACTACACAATTGAAGTGTATAAATGCATATTTTTTTGTAATATCAAGGATACTTTTTGAAACTTCCATGCATTGCTAATCTAAAAGGAAAATTCTTTTGCCTAATCTGTATGCAACTATGCTTTTGACATTGTCAAAAAGAGAAAAACTTCTTGAATGATGCAAAGGCATGGCCAAGCAGTTCTAACTCTTCACATGAGAGAAGAGAGATGTTGGAGAGTACATCAAGTCAGTGCGAACAAAAGTGTAATGTGTTTTAGTTTGTAGTATTCCTCTGTTTCTCTATAGATGTGTGATAAATTCTCAGTTCAATGATACAAAACAATTTTTGAAAAAATAAAGTTGTGTCACAATTCGCTTTCAATCTAGCAAGCAAAAATGAAAGCTCAGCCTCTTAGAATGAAAATACTTGTTTTCAAAACAAATGAATAAGAATGAGGTAGTTAAGTTGTTTGAAGTGATTTAGAGGCCACTTTTAGGGTTCCCTTGGGTGTGGGTCAAAGTCCAACTCCATAAAACATTAAAAAAATTCAAAAAAACACTTTTTTGGATGCCTAGGCATGCAGGTTTTGTCTTGGTTCGCTTGGGTTTTGTCTGGGTTCTGCCCGGGTTCTCTTGGGTTCTGCCTGGACGAACCAGTCCCAAAAATGAAGGACCCTAGTCGAACCCACAAGCGAACTGAACTAGGACCCGCACCATTTGAGTGAACCAAGACTAGAACTAGGGCTAAAATAGAACTTGGTAACATAGATAATGTGTCAAGAAGTTGACTACTTCATCTACTCTGAATATTATGTTTTTGCAAATGTTGTGAAGATTATGTATCCTTTGCTTAATTGAGTTGTTCCAATCAAAGGATTAAATATATTGGAATCCTTTTATCAATCATTTCATGGAATACCAATTGAAAACATGTTTTTTTCTTTTAGATAAAATTGTTTACCATCAATCAATTAATTTATTCAAGACAAACCATGAAGGACAACAATGATCAATGCTAGGGCTAACCAATTAATAAGTATACATGTGAATAAGCCAAGCATGTACATGTGAATAAGGGAAGCACAAGTAGTCACAAACACGTATTCCTTGAAGTATACACATGAATATATAGTATACACAACTTAATACAAAGTATATGCACGAATACAAGGTATACGCATGAAAACATGTAAGTCACAAAGGATACATTGGAACACACGTAAGTCACAAAGTATACACATAAGTTGTAAAGTATGCACTTGAATACATGTAACTCATATCTATTGAACCATGAATTTATAACATGAAAATATGGATACCATCGATAAAAAAAATTTGTATTAACCAAATAGCCATGTACACATACATCAATATATGTCGATATAAGTATAAAATATAGGTACAAAATAGCCATATAGGCTTATGAGAATGCCATATAGGCATACAATTTCAAATATATCCAATACAAAATATGTACAAAACTACCATGTAGGCATACAACAAAGGGCTCTAGAATCAAAAGTCATTATTCTCCAGGCTCTCGAAATAAACTCTTGCCATTTGCTTGTTGATCAGATGGCGATAGGTCTGTTACTCATTTGTGCTGCACTCGAGGAGTGCTCCTACTACTCCTCCTAGTACTGTTAAGTTCTTGGTGAAGTTTTAACTGTTACAATAAGAAGTAAAGACATTAATATATAGAAATTGCATTATAAAAAATGATATATTTAACAAAATAATCACTTATAGCCATCTCACGATCACTCTCCATGAGGGAAATATTTGCACACCGATGCTGAGGCATGCTCAAGCCCTTTATAAACCATCCAAATAGAAATTAAACTACAAATCAATAATGGTTTGATTTTTCACTAGAACTAACATCTATAACAACGAATGCAAATTGAAATTTAGTAATTTTCCTCATACCTCCCCTGTCAAAGCCATCAAGGATTGTATAGCGGATGAAACACTGATATCCATTTCTCTTGTAACATTTGGAGGTGTTTTTGCATCCAACATCTAAAAATAAAACAATAAATTATTCAATCACAAAAAGTTACAATAGCGATCCACGTCATGACATATAATGTATGAGATCTAATGAACAAAATTTTGAGTACTTATTAAACTATATATTTCTGATTATCATGCTTACTATTTTCCCTATCCATATCTTGTTCAAAAGGACATGTTTTTAGGCTTTTACCTATAGCAACAAGTCACTGAACTGTTTGATTAAATGCTTTCATAGACATGTACAATAATTGTGGTGGCATAGAGAAGGCAGTGAACTATTTGAAAAAATGCCTCAAAAGAAATGGGGTCTGTGGTGATGGAATGCCATTACAAACAAATGCATGCCATGGAATTCCATCACCATAAGACCACATTTCTTTTAGTCATTTTTTCAAAAAGTTCATTGCCTTCTCTATGGTATTATTGCTTACTATTATGCTTTGATAGATATTTTCCCAAGCATCCATAGTTTGTTGGAAAGCACCTTAGCCATAGCAACAAGGAAGTGAGTAGTTTGATAAAATGCTTTGGTGCACATGTATGAAAAATTTGGTATCATAGAAAAGGTGGTAAGCAGTTTGAAGAAATGCCTCGAAGAACTATGGTCTCATGGTGATGGAATGGAATTCCATCACCATGAGACTGCATTTCTTTGAGGCATTTTTTCAAACTACTAACTTCCTTGTCTATGCTATTGCTTACTATTATGGTTTCATAGATTTTTTCCAAGCATCCATAGTTTGTCGTGCAGGTGCACCTTTGCAAGCACATGCCTCCATGTGAAGTAATTTCATCACTGCTTATGTTGACTTTCTAAACAACTATATGTAAGGGAAATCTAGGGCATCTCAGAGAAATCTCCAAGAATAGTAGTGCCTTCGGTAACTTTAATTTCGATTAGGTTGCCTCAAAGACACGTACAACTATGTCCTAAAGAGGAAACAAACACAGTTCATTTCCCACATTAATCCTTCTGAGAGAAGCACATGTAAATTCAACAGCAAGCAATAACAGATTCTAGAAACAGAACCAACACAGATGAAAGATAAGACATAAAACTAGAACACAAAGATTTACGTGGGGAAAACCCTTTCAGGTAAAAAACCCCACACTCCAAAGATTGATCCATTGTATTATTCAGCAACTGAAGGTTACAATACAATTCAGGCTCATAGCCTTTTCAAAGATTACATCTTGTTCATTTTGGAAACAATCTGGTAGCAAAATCTCCCTGAGAGATCAACCATGGCATTCATGATTAGGAGAGATTCCAGCAGCATACCCCTGCCTCTCTCTTCCTCTGCTTTGGCCTCATGGCCTCGGCCTTTCAGCCAGCGACTCGGTCCTCTCTCTATCTCTGCTTCGGCCTCATGGCCTTGGCCTTTTAGCCAGCCACTCGGTCCTCTCTCTATCACTCTCTCTCTATATTCAGAACATCCAATGCATAAATATATCCATTCGTTCTCAACAACCTCTGTGAATGAGTTCGTTTTCAACTGTCAAATCACAATTGTCGAACATCTAGCTCAACATCACTATCATCCATTGCCCAAATGTAGATGTTTCCATTTCCTCATATAGAAGTTTCCCAACACACTATTAGCCTTCTACATAGAAAAGGTTGCAACAGTCTCACAGCAAAACGGTTCACATTCTGCCCTCTCTGATTTGTCCAAGTCACACCATGTAGGATAGTCTTCACTCAGTCAAGGGAATTCAACCTATGTCGCATGTAGGTGAGACACTAACTGTGTCTCCCCGATGCCACAAAGCCCATCTGTCGATATCGCTAAGAGTCTTCACTATCGGAAAGACATTACACCGAGTCCTAAAAGCTATCGCTCAGAATTCCCCTTGTCGCCAAGACATCTTCATGATATCCATCACATGCATCGCTATTTCCAAGACTTATCACTATCGGTGAGACATCATACCGAAGCTCCAAAGTCACATAGATGTTAGCTTTTCCATCAGCAAGACTATCGTCATTCGCCAAGAGATCACAATGAACCTTCAAGTCATACCAAAAAGAACACTAGTTGGCAAGACTTAGGCTATCGCTGAGATGTTACTCTGAATGTTCACACCTTTTGCCGAAGACTTCGGTCACCGGTAGTCACACCGAAGACACCCGTTAACAAACACCAATGTCGACAGGACTTACTGCTTTCGCCAAGAGGTCATACCAATGCCTTCAAGTTACACCGCAATGTTCCATTATCGACAAGAATTCGTTCATCACTAAGACTTCATACCGAAGCCTCCATGTTACCCTGAGACCTCCTTTCGCCAGGATTCATACCGAACGCATCCCACAACATCGGTGAGACAAACGCCCGTCACCAAGAGTTCATAGCAAACCCTTTCGTTACCCCGATGACTCCATATGTATACCCATTGGCGAGACTTACCGCTATCAATGAGACATCACACTGAAGTAAACCTTTCGGCCAAGTGTCTCCCCGTAAACATCAGTTGCCATGAGTCTTCCTGACAACCTCTATATATCAACCCATTGGCCAAACCAACCCACTTGGCAGGACACATTCCAATAGGAGCAAGTCATATTGATTGCTTCATCGGCCAGATAGACCAAAGGTCATGCCGAAATCTACCAGACTTCCTCCCGTCGCTGAAACATCATTCCGACTGTCCAGGTTACACTGAAGGTTTCAGATGCCGATCGCCAAGACATTTAGGATGTCATGGTGACAGTTCAGGATCTATTAGCAGATCGGCTAGACATTTCACCAGTCATAGTGACCATGCTTTCTCAGAGGTTTCAGCTTGTGATATTGAGGCAACAATTCCAACACTATATTATACTTGAAATTTTTTCATCTATCAATGGGTGCTGTCATAATAGTGGTTTACAATTCCTGAGAGGAACAAATTTTAGCTGAAATCACATATTTTTAGAAAATATAATGATTTAAGCCTTAAAAAGTTTCATTTTAAGGATTCCAATTGAAGAGGGTTTGATAAAATCACCTTAGATCAAACCCCCTTGGATAGAACCTTGCTAGTTTTAAACCATACCTATAAATGCCTCCTTTGGTGATCCCATAATAGTGGTTTACAATTTTGGCCAAACCGACACCTAAATTATTATTTTTAACTAAATCTTCACATTTGGGCACCTATAGGCTAAACGTGAGGAATTTGAAGATGGTGAAAACTAGAGTCTCATCAAAATTTTCTCGATTCTAAAAATATTTTTTAAAATTTTGGAATCAAATTGCACTTCTTTTTCCATCTCCCACGAAAATTGATTTTTTTTTTTCACAACACATTTTAAAAGTCCGCAATTATCAGCAATGTTCCATTTTTTTCAATGAAGGATAATCGCTAAACTTCACATTTATTTAATGTTAACCTAGACCTCCTTCTTGGGATTATACCGAAAATGAACAAATTTTTGAGACAAAAAGTCAAACAAAGGTTCATAGCAACCCTTTCGTACCTCGTGACTAATATATATGTCGTCGGCGAGATTATTTTTATTTTGAGACATCATCCAAATCAACCTTTCGGCCAAGGGTCTATTTTTAAATCAGTTGCCATTTTCTCCTTGACAACTTAAATTCAACCCACGGCCAACCAACCCACTTTAATAAAACTTAAAAAACAAATACATAACAAAACCAAAACATATTAAAATTATATTCATTGGATAGCTTGTTCTTAGGAATACCATAATCATTTGAAATAAATTTTCAATGAATTCATTTGATCCCCCAAAAGCTAAATCAAAAGTGATTTTTTATCAGCATTTTGATGGGTGTAAAGGAGACGCATTTATAGGTATGGTTTAAAACTAGAAAGGTTCTATCCAAGGGGGTTTGATCTAAGGTGATTTTATCAAACCCTCTTCAATTGGAATCCTTAAAATGAAACTTTTTAAGGCTTAAATCATTATATTTTCTAAAAATATGTCACGCCGATATCGACCAGACTTCCTCCCATCGCCGAAACATCATTCCGATTGTCCAGGTTACACTGAAGGTTTCAGATGCTGATCACCAAGACATTTAGGATGTCACAGTGATAGTTCAGGATCTATTAGCAGATCGGCTAGACATTTCACCAGTCACAGTGACCATGCTTTCTCAGAGGTTTCAGCTTGTGATATTGAGGCAACTATTCCAACACTATATTGTAGTTGAAATTTTTTCATCTATCAACATGTATCTAGTTATTAGTTATGGAATACAAAGTAATGCTTTGAGTTTGAATGATGTGCAATGCAACGTAACCAATGATATGAATATATACTACAC
Organism: Sequoia sempervirens; assembly: GCA_007258455.2. Lineage (NCBI taxonomy): Eukaryota > Viridiplantae > Streptophyta > Pinopsida > Cupressales > Cupressaceae > Sequoia > Sequoia sempervirens. The sequence goes on along the minus strand of VDFB02285612.1, from coordinate 22,887 downwards.
AAATCTATTAAGTATAATTCATTAGTTAAAATTTTTATTCTATTACCTGTGTGTAGGTTTGAGTAAATCCACTGGCACTGGGAGGTGTTCCCTTGAAACCTCCAATATTACCCTGTTCAACATCCAAAATCACATATTAAAATACCATTCGTAAAACAATGCTATTAACATGTAATACATTTATAATTGTTTACTAGTTACATACCCCACCGATAGGTGTACTACAGAAAAAATTAGGTGGAGGGCCAATGTATCCAGTCTCAACACTGTGACCCTGCAATTTTATTAAAATCATAAAACTAAATTAGTTAATCTTGCATTTCAAAATTGAAATTTAATAAATTAAATTCAATGAACATGCTAACTTTTACCTGAGTATCAATTCCATATGCATCATGCAAAATTTCAGCCACCCTCTCCATCTTCGTAGTTGCATATGGATCCTATGTAGCAGCCTCCCGAGTGTCGGTGGGGTCGTATGAAAAAGTCACGCCACAAGATTGACACACATGGGTTTGAAGGCCACCACTCGAAGACTCCACTAGATGGCGCTATAGAATAGGGCTACTATGATGGATGACACTCTAGGTCAAATTTTTGATCACCTACAATGTCTCTATGTCAACACTCTCCTTCGCGACGACAGGCATAACAACGTGCTCACGAGGCGGCCTAGCTAGAGCTCGTCTCCCTTGCCGCGTAGGATCCGGCTGTACACCAGGCCTATCCTGAGCTGACCCCCCACCTCTCCCCTAGAAGTCCCTCATATCAAAATAATTTGGAATTTTGTTCAATATGAACTCACTGTATAGTTTCCTAAAAAAATACTGCAGGACTTCAAAATTGTTGCACGGTCGATCATCAAAGACCATGAACCACCTATCATAAAAATAGTTCCTAATCTCTTGGTGGTGGCGCCAATGAATAGGAAACCTCTTCACATTGAGGCTAAGATTTTTATTTCTATGTGGGTCATTGAATAATGAGCACAAATCACCTTTTGTAATTTTTAAATCCTTTACTTTTTCATATGATAGTTTATCTGCAAAATACTCCCTAGCCACCTGCCTCCTATCTTACCATCTAGTTATTTGTTTTCTAATTGAATCTACATTTTTTAACATATCTTTCAATGAATTTTCTAGGGTCATTCTTTCTATGGTTGAACCATTTGAATCACTCAACCTACTAATAAAATCCTCAATTTATTTTTTGTTGTTCTCAATTTCACTCATTAAATTTTGTTGAGTGTTAGGAGGGTGTTGAGTGATTGGTGGAGGAGGTTGTTGTTGAGGTTGATTTTCTTGTTGAGGATTTGGTTGCTCTTCTTGTTGAGGATTTTGAGGGTTTGTGGGTTCATTTGCATCTTCTACAAATTCAAAAAAATATATCAAATATAACCTAAAACTAACAAAATCAACCTAAAACTAAGAAATTCAAAACAAATAGCAAACAATACTTACCTCTCCCACCTCTTCGTCATCATGGTGCCATCCTTGCAAAGAAATAGCAAGTGTTGTTGAATATATTTTCAAAATACCTCCTCCTAGAATGCGAGCGCAAAAGTTGGGGGTTCTGGCCGCGGGCAGAACAAAAAAAAAGTTGAAGTGAAAATGAATGACTTTCACTTTTCTTTTTTCTTTTAGCGTGCAATAACGCGAGCGCATTATAACGTGCTCGTGCTATGAGTTTTCAAACTTTTTTAAAAAAGTGGCCACCAAATTTCTACCCAACTTCATGGACCCACCTTGACTAATGACTTGAGTTGCATGAAAGATAACAGGGACTACCTTCAGTTAACAGGGGATGGCCATTCTTGCATGAATGGTGGAGAGAAATGTTTCAATTAACAAGAAATGACTTGGACCCAACTTGGGCGCCCAAGTTGGCTTCTTGGAATTAACTCCTTTTCATGCTAAGATATTTCAGAAGGCTAAGTGGGCCCACTCTTGGGTTCCTACTTTTAGGATAAATCCTTGAAGATATTTACAGAATAAAGGTTGAGTTACTACTTCGGTTTGGGACACCCAAATGGATGAAGATGATGATTTGACATTGTTCTTCATAGAATAAATTTACTTGCAAGAGATAGGCATACCTTTTAGGGATAGGGATTGAGCATTGTAATTGTAACTCTTTTGGAGTTTACAAAGTTGATTAATGCCTATTTATCTCAAGCAAGTTGAAGAGAGTTATTATCAACTTTATTGCAAGTTGTGAAGAAGATTTGGTGAAGGCAAAAGAAGCATTCTCAAGCAATAATTGGAGTTATTGTAATCTAATTGAGAGATTAAATAATACATTGATTCTTAATGTAGTTTTTTCCCGAAAGGGTTTCTCCATGGTATATGCTTGTGTAATCTTTCTAATATCCTATCTAATTCTTCTACAACTTTTTTCTTCATTCTACAAATGATAGAATGAATTAATCAGATAATCACCCACAAAGAATCTGTAACAAAGGAAAGCATATTTAGATCAGCAATCTTAAATTTTTACAAAGTATCAAGCTAAGAAAACACCTCAATTTTCAACACCACTCCCAGGGTGGCAAAGACAACATGAACCTCAAGGTCTTCAAGAAGCAAAATCTTCCAAACAACAACACCATTAAAACAATAGCTCCTAAATAAATGTAGGTCCAACACATCCAGACTCCCTACCAAAGTTAGGGAGTCATCAAGAAAAATAGAACACTGAGGAACAACCACCAACTTAAAGCACCTCTCCACCCAACACACCAACTCAATCTCAACCTCAATAAGAGAGATCTCCCTTCTATAGGAGAGGATGAATGAGAATCAAAACTACGAGAGTCACCAATCTCCTGCACAAACATGCTCCACCTCAAAAGGAACTAGGAGAAAGAAAGGGGACAACCCACAACAACAACAACAACTGTCTCCACCTCAATAGGGAAGGGCTCCACCTCAATAGGAGAAATCTCCACCTCCATAGGAGACCCCAATTGTAAAACCCAATAGGAAGCCAAAACTTTGGTAGTAAGAAAACACATCTCATCCCAAGGCAGCATGAGCTTTAGGTACAATAAGGAAGCAGCAAGAGGTAGCTCATCCAGTTGAAAATCATGAGAAAAAGAAACCACCAATGAGAAAGCACAGCCCAATAACATCATAACCAATGAGATGGAAAAAGAACCAAACCCCATCTAAGCCAAAATATGAGACATCTCAGAGTCCATAACACCCTTAACAAAATACACCAACCCACCCATAGATAAGACTGAACAGACCATAAAGGCCAAAGGCTTCTCCAAAGCAAGGGAAAAGAAGAACAAGAGCCTTGATAAAGGCAGAGAGAAGAAGAACCCCAAGAGTTCAAAAAACCTATCTTTCCCATGGTCCCCAACCAAATTATAGGGAGCAAGAAAGAGAGGTAGAAGAATAAGACATGGGCTTGGCCTCTCAACCACAGACCAGAGCAAAGCAACAACGAAGAACCCCAAAGTAGGGAAGAAGCCCAAGAAAAGGAAAAATAGCCCTACCAAAACCAACAAACCTTCAATAGAGCAACCCCAAATGTGAGGGATAAAATAGACAAGGTGATGAACACCAATGACAGGGCCAAAAAGGACACACAACTCCAATAAACAAGAGGAGACACCCACCAAGAGTCAAAACTCAGCCATGAGCCAACACCACAGACTAAGCCAAGACCAACCCCAAAACAAGGAGCACTAGCAAAGAGGAAATCTAGTGACCACTAATAGAAAGAACTGCCACCTGCACAAAGGCTCGGGAAGCCTAAACCACTCCCAAAGGAGCCCACATCGCAGAAAAATGCAGGATCCCACTTTGAAGAAACATAAAAGTAGAAAAGAGCTTCAAGCCCAATAGGAACAACCAAAATAAAATCCTCTATAGCCAAATAAAAAGCAACACTCCACGACCCCTTAGCACCTGGCAGAGAGTAGAAACCTTCAAATCAAGGAGGAGAGAAGCACATAGCAACACGAAGAAAAGGGAGAGAGCCATCATCCTCGTCGTCCTCATCGTGATCTCCCATAGAAATTTTAAAAATACCCCGGCCCCCACACCCTCTCCCACCCACACACGTTCTCAGCACAATGTTCATCTTCTCTTAAAACTTATAAATATGTGTATCAATTGTTAACATGATTTAAACTATTTTTTTTATCAGGAAAAAGGGATCTAAGTCCTAAATCACACTTCTCCCAATTTTTTGTGGTTGTGGATTAAAAATGATCTCAAAACTTGCTTGACTATAAACCTCAATAGAAGAGTCAGAATGGTGGATCATGGTTGTAATCCATTAGTTGTGTTTTTTTGTGTATTAATTGATGATGATTGATTGTTGTAAATTAACTTAGTTTAAGGATGCAATGATGTTCCTAGGTAAACTATGTTTAGATACAATAAATTGTTATGAGTTTTGAGAAATTGAGCATAGAAAGATAGAAACAAGATCCAGAAATACAAAAAGTAGACACAAAAGAAACCGGTGTGTAAATTTGACGATGAATTAGCTAGTATAGGGTGTGGTGCACCAGGTAGACTTTCCTCCTCATTTTTAAGATCTAAAAATTGTGTCGCCAAAAAAATGTATAATTGACATTTTTATGCTCACTTGAGTCTTTCTAATGGGCTTTGGCTTGATTTTTCTTAGGCATAATGTTGTAATGTGGTCAAAACATTCACATTAGGGCTTAAACATTCAAATTATGATGTCTTTTGAAGGTGTTGTGAAGTGTTGAAAAACATTTCTACACTTTTCTAGAATATATTCATTACAATTCACCTAAAAATCACCTTTTTATCACTTATTAAGTCCTATTTTGAAGTGTTGTAAAGTCTTGTAACAAGATTTCATGCTTTTCTAGGCTTAATTTCACTAATTCAACCCTTTCTCATGTCTAAATTACCCCTTAATACACTTTCTGGCCGTTTTCAAGTGTGTTGTTAAGGATATTCCCGTTGGAAAACTTTTAATGCCCTAAAATTCCTGACACCCACTTAATTTGCTTAAGTGGGACCAAGTCGCCCATAGGGCGACTTAGTCCTTTTTACCACAAAACAAAAAAATATTTTAAATTTCTAGTAGGATTTTGTCCTCTAACCCTTGAGGTCAACCTATGATGTGTTACTTTTGGGAAATTTTAGTAAAATCAAGTATAAATAAGGGTTTTTCACCTCATTTTACATCTCTTATATCCTAGCTCATTTCTCCTACAATCATCTATCTCTAAATCACTTACAATCTCTTGCACTCATCAAGCATCCAAGCAAATCAAGCATTATCAAGTCAAGCTATTGGATTTCTTCATTTCACATCTTCAGATTTGAGCACCAATGGTGTGGTAAGTTTATGACATTTGCATTTGCATGTTATCTATTTATCACTCTCTTTTCATTTCATTTCATTGTTTAGGGTTTGATTACCAAAGTGGGGTTTGACCAAGGCAAACCCCTATTCTCTAACCCTCAACCATTTTCCCCCTTTTGCATTTGACTTTTGTATGTAGATTTGTCAAGCAATAGGTGTTGAAAAGTGATCAAAAAGTGCATAAAGTCAATCAAGTCAACATCACCTTATTTCAAGCTTTAAGAGACTTTCTACCCCATTTTTTGTAGAATCAAGTATAGACACTTGTCAGAAAAGGAAGTGTAGACCTGAGACTACAAGATTTTATCCCAAATTTCTCAACATCTGTAGGAGGACTAAGTCACAACCAGGGGTGAATTAGTCTTGCTTCTAGGCCTGAAAACTTATTTTGACATTTTTGGATAGCCATTTGACGGATTCTTGTTCCAGTAAAGTTTCCCGAAACTGGGACTAAGTCGCCCAAACTAGCCTAAGTGTCCTAGTCAACATTCCAGTCAAATTTCTCAGGATTCCAGAATCTTCCAACATCAAACTTCTAACTCTAGGTGCATCTCTTTTATTATGTTTTGTTATTTCATCATTTAGTCATATTCTTAGGCATTTCTACATATCCAATTGTTTTTTCCAACACTTCACATTTTCATAGTTTTGCATCATTAGATCACTTCAATTTCAAATCAGAGCATTAGAACATATTAATTAAGAATAATACATCTCATTAACATTAGTCTTGAGTGTAAACCTTTGAATTTTGGTCCCCCATCCAATCCCCTTTCTCCTTTTAGGTGAAAAACCCTAGGAGGAGCAAAGCATTATGAGGGGTAAAACCAAAATCGCCATTTACAAAAACACAAGTTTGAAGTCTCTGGTTTGTAGCTCCTTTCTTCTGATGTCAATGAAGTAATTTCATCTATTATTGAGAAAATTCAATTTTTGTGGCTTGGAAACTTGTAGGAATTGAAAGCATGAATGGGTAATTAGGCTTTACCTTCCTCCAATTAGCTTCAAATATGAAAAATTTCACACATGAAAGAGGGGGAAGGGTTGTATCATTTAGGGGCTTGCCTAAGTCAAACCCCATTTGGGCATTTCTACCTCCATAATGGTTGTGATGATATAAAAAAAGAGCTTACCCTCAGTCAAGCAAAGGTTAAATGATAAATAAGTAATGAATTGACTAATTTTGTAACTCACCACTCAAATATACATTCCTTGATGGAATGAATTCATGTACTCATCACATTCAAGTAGAATTGGATTCTTCACTATTCAATCCTACAAGTGTTAGTACTAACAAAACAAATGACCATAAAACATGAACAAACTTACATAAAAATATGATAAATGATTGACATGATGCTTGACATGAATAGATGTTGCAATAATACTAATGATTCTACTCTTGATTTCTTTTCGTATGCTCAATTATTCTCTTGTTTTAATTTTCAAATTGCTACCGATGAAAATGGTGAAAATAACTTGTATTTATATGAATTTTTTCTAATTTCCCAAAAATCAAATGTTGATAACCAAAAAATGAAATTGGAATTTCAAATAATAAAATATTGATATCGACATATTCAAATTGGAGCCAAAAAGTGTTGGAAAAAAGTGTTGGGTGCCCTAGTCCAAACCCATCCTTTTTGGGGACTTAAACATTGGGGGTAAATATTAAATTCTTTTTTTATTTCAATTATAATTTTTTTTCTGAAGGTATTTATAAAAAGGGAAATTAAATGCATAATTAGGTCCAAGTGCATAGAGGGGAGCTTAACCTAGTGTGGAATTGTCATGGGTGACAATTTTTGACACCACATTTAGCCCCCACTTTAGTGAGAGTATGAACTTATGCTCAATCTCACATTAAAGTATGAAAAATCCAAGAGGAGTTCAATTATCAAAACATTGAAGAGATAGGATGACATCAAATCTAGGGGATGTGCTAGCCCCTAGATTCAAGATCCTATGGAAAAAAAAAAATGTATTAACGAAAAAAGTATCCCTTTTTCACTTAATTTGGGAAAAAATAATATTAAAATGAGCCTAATTTTGCCATGATTTAATGTTGTAATGTGTTTTACATATTCAAATTAAGTTTAGGGCCCTTTTAAACTAAATGGACTTAATTGTGCCTTATTTAGGGTATTGTAAGGTGTACCTTTACACTTTCACATTAATCTAGGGATTTATTAATTAACTAAGGTTAATTTACCTTAATTTTCTTGTTTAATTTAAATCCAAGCCTAATTAATTACAAATGTGAAGGGATAAAACCCAACATTCATAAATGCCATTACACAACAATTAATTTTGGAAGGTGTGTCTTAGGTAGGTGACCTAGGACCCATTCGCCACATGGAAAATGGTTCCTCACTAGGTTAGGTAGGACCCTATTACATAACATTTCACATTGCCCGAAATGTGTCCTAGGTAAGTGGCCTAGGACCCATTTTCCACATGGAAAATGGGTCCTGACTTAGACCTAGGACCCCCCTTGGGATATTTTTTTGGAGGTATTTTAATGATTTGAAATCCATGATTCAATGTCAACTTGTGATATTTGAATTTCAAAAGTTAATGATAAGATATGTATAAATATAAGGTCATTTCACTATTTTTCATAACTAAGAATCTAAGCAATCTTAATGAGATCAAGAGTACTTTCACAAAAGCACTTCAAGAGCATTCAAGAGAAATTTCTAAGGCATTGAAGGGAAGATTTGTAGAATATTATTGCAACAATCAAGATCCATTTTGTCATGTCAAGGATGTATTGCATCATGCATTTTGTTGAGCTAATGTGTTGATGTAGAATTCAAGACCTAATCAAGCATATTAAAGGCATTGTTTCACATCAAGTTTCATGATCAAGATCTACATTCATTGAGGCCACTTCATGTTAGTTTGCAAATCTACAATCCAAGGTTTCAATTGAAGTTTGTTTGTTACATGTTATTTTTCATTCATCATTTCTTTCATGTTTCATTTCAGTTCAAGGTTTAATTACCAAAATGGGGTTTGACCAAGGAAAACGCCTATTCCCTAATAAAAAACATTTTCCTCCTCCTTGATGTGTGATTCCAAGTTTTAGGTTGAAGATCTATTGGAAAGAAAAATTGGAGAAAGTTAAAAATTTGTCAAAGTTGCAAATAAAGTTGTCAAATCATAGAAACTAAGCTACACAATTTATTTTGAGCTTTCTAACAGTGCCCAACTAGAATCTGGGATTGTAGACTGAGAGGAATAGAACCCATAAATTGATTTTCCAGAGCCTTAGCTAGGACCCATTCACCAAAGGGCAAATGAGTCCTCAGTGAGGTTTGAAAAAGAAACTTTGGTGAAAGGTACATAACATTTGACCCTCTTAAAACCTTCCTTTTGACTGCTATATTAGTTAGGTTTGATTTCTAATTATCATTTGCATATTATAGCACACATATTGAATGAAACTAGAAGAAATGGGTGCATCACATACTTCCATTTCGGATCACCCTATTTTCCTTCTTTTCATTTTGGTGAATATGACCTTTTGAGCATTGTAATTTTTTTATTTTTGGAGTCCCTTTCATCCTAGATTTAGATCTTGTATTCATTTGCATTGAATTAGGTCTCATTTAGAGTGTGTAATTTGCATTCAAATTTTCATTTCATCTAGGGTTTTAGGATTGCATTTTTTTCATTCTTTAAATCTGAAAAACATTAAAAAAAAAATCAGCTATCTTGCATATCATTTACATCATATAAACTTGCATTTAAAAATTGAAACAAAATTCCATATCAAATTAGGTGTTCTAGGTTATCATTTTGTCACATTTTCCACTTACATTTCACATTGAATTTTATAGAAAATGAAATTGAAACTTACTATAACAAATCAAAATCTGAAAACCACTAGAAAACACCTAAAAATCTATCAAAATCATTTTTAAAATCCTAATCCAGGACCCATTTTCCGTAGTGTGAATGAATCCCTAATCAAGTCATAATCTAAATTTTTGGACATTAAAATATTCAATTTTACATTCTATTTGTTGCTTTCATATTTTTGTTACTATTTGTAGAACTTTTGTTTCATTAATTTGATCATCTAGCTTAATTTGGTAAATTTAGTGCATTGTGTGATTTGAAAATTGCATTTACAAGAATTCATTTTTATATTTTCAAATAGTGTAATCAAAAAATTACCTTGTTTAGAATCTGAAAATTGCATTTACACATTGCATTCTAGGTCATTGCATTGCACTTTACCTTCTTTCCATTTGTGGTTTGTACAATAAGTTTGTGAAATCTTGCATGAGCTTTACAACTTGGTGTCCTATTAGCAATACTATTGTGAGATGTATTTCAAGACTCATGTCATCCCACGATACACCATTCACCATGGATCTTGGGTTTTCTAACTCTCTTTCCAATAGTGTTGATAATCAACCCTCTATGGATCATAGCATGCATACCTCATTTCCCATGATTTCCTTACCTACAACCAATGTGCATGATGTTAAGAACACCATCCCTACCATGACTAGTTGTACTCAAGCTTTGGGGTATACCCAAAGCCAAGGTGGAACTTCAATTCCTCCTACAATTCCCATTTCCATTCCTACATACACTAGTACTCAAGTCACCAAAACCATCTAGCCTACTAGCAATGTCAACACTTCCTTAGGCATTTCCACGGGGAATCCTCTAGCTTTGTGCATTCAAACACCATATCTCCTCAACCATCCTCCCTCACAAATTTTAAATTCACTTTCCCTCCACATACATACACCACTCGACCTTATTCCCCCCCACCTTATAATAACAACAATGGCACCATCATCAACAAACTTTTGCAAAACATGTCAGCCATTCAACAACAAATCGCCACCATAAATCAAAACAACAATGGCCAACCTTCACAATAAATCAAAACCAACCTGTTATCCCTGGAGATATTGAGAACACAAATTCCACAAGGTGTAAAGATTCCTATGTTTTAAAAATATGGTGGTAAAGCAGATCCTATTAGCACTTTACCCTCTTTCCATTTTCAGTTTGTACAATAATTTTGTGAGATCTTGCATGAGCTTTACAACTTGGTATCCTATTAGAAATATTGTTATGAGATGTATTTTGAGACTCATGTCATCCCACGATACACCATTCACCATGGATTTTGGGTTTTCTAACTCTCTTTCCAATAGTGTTGATAATCAATCCCTTATGGATCATAGCATGCATACCTCATTTCCCATGATTTCCTTACCTACAACCAATGTGCATGATGTTAACAACACCATCCCTACCATGACTAGTTGTACTCAAGATTTTGGGTATACCCAAATCCAAGGTGGAACTTTAATTCCTCCTACAATTCCCATTTCCATTCCTACATACACTATTACTCGAGTCACCAAAACCATCTAGCCTACTAGCAATGTCAACACTTAAGTATTTCCATAGAAAACCTTTCTAGCTTTATGCATTCAAACACCATATCTCCTCAACCATCCTCCCTCACAAATTTTCAATTCACTTTGCATCCACATACATAATCCACTCCACATTATCCCCCCCACCTTATAATAACAACAATGACTCCATCATCAACACACTTTTGCAAAACATGTCAGTCATTCAACAAAAAATTTCCACCATAAATCAAAAAAACAATGGTCAACCTTCACAATACATCAAAACCAACCTATTATCCCTAGATATATTGAGAAAAAAAATGCCACAAGGTATAGAGGTTCCTAGATTTGAAACATATGGTGGTAAAGGAGATTATATTAGCCATGTTTCCTCATATACTGTAACCCTATGTAGTGATTTCATCTTTGAAGATAATCTCTTGGCTAAACTATTCCCTAGGTCATTAAAGGATACTTCTTTAGAGTGGTTTTGATCTTTACCAAACAATTCAATAAACTCATTCAATGTGCTTATTGATGCCTTTTCCAACCACTTCCACATTCACATGGGTCCCAAGATGACCCTAGCTGATTTAATCACATGTAAGCAAAAAGATGATGAAAAGGTTACTGATTTCATAACAAGATACCAAATTCTTTATTCACAAATAAACATTAATATTCTTGATGCCAACCTCCAACGAATGTTTATTGCCAATTTACAAAGAAAAATCCAAACCAAACTTGATAGGTTAAATTCCCATCCTTTACACAATTATGTACAACCCTTCGTGATTATCAGAATTCGGCTTATGGTTGTGATGTGAAAAATCCTCCTAGGCGTCCTAAAAATTCTGAATCCACATCTCAAAATAGTTACCAACCTTTCAAGAAAAAAAATAGGGGCTTTTTACAACTTAATTCCCCTCAACCAAATCAATAAGTTGATAACCAAGTGGCTTCCATAAAGATGACAAATCCTTTTTCTTTTGGGGATAGGAATAGAAAATTTACCCCTCTACCTGATAACCTTCATAATATCATGCTACATCTCATGGAAAATATATGCTTTCTCAACCCCTTGTCAGAGCTCTTGATCCTAATAAACCATTACCCTCAAACTATATACCAAATTCTTATTGCCATTACCACCAAAAAAAATGGGCATGATACGAAATATTGTAAGTTTCTTAAACATCTTGTACAAGACCTCATTGATTCTAATCATCTTCTAATTAGAGGTTTAAATGATCAAGGTAATAAGTCTATAGCTCCTCCCAACAAAAATTTACAAAAAATTACAAATCCCATGCCAAAACATACTATTTCATTTGTCAAAGCTAGCGAAAAAAAGAATGATGTGTTGAATGTCGACACAAATGATGAAAACATAAAAGATGAAAATATGGATGAAGCAGTTAAAGTGGTGTTGTTTATCGAAGCTAAAGCTCATAAGGTCTCAACCAAAATTCCCCTTGATATTTCTTTCTCACAAAAATACATAATCAAGCATGCACCTGATGGTCCTCTTTACATAGCTGGAAGAATCAATGACAAGCCTACTAATGGGATATTAATTGATCATGTCTATGTGGAGAATGCGATCACAGAAGAATTCCTATTTTTGCATGAACTCTATCAAGATACATTTGAAAAATTGAAAGCATGGATCAAAATGTATAATGGTTTTTCTTGTCCTGTGATGGGCTCGATAAATCTCCCTCTAAAATTTGGACCGAAAAAACATTAAATGTCTCATTCACCATCATCCTGTCATTGGACCAATTTCATGTGAATTCAGGCTATCCATGGCTTCTCTCCATGAGTGCCATCCCATCAGTTGTGAATAAATGTTTGAAGTTTCCCTTTGGAAATGAAATATTTACTATACACCATAGCACGACTTTAATCTTGTGGCTTCCCATTGGAACTTTTTATTGGATTTCTTTTGGCTTGAGCCTATTGTACCTATTAGAACTCATGAGGACTACTTTTTCAAAGCATATCAAAAGTTTAAGGAAAAGTGAATAGTATAATTATCCCTTAGAAACATGCCTCCACTTGTGATTGAGCAACCTATCCTTGATGAACAAATGATTGAACCAAAATCCCTTCCAAATATCCAAGAGCAACGTATGTAAAATCCTACTACTAGTTCCTATAAGAGAACACAAGATAGCCAAAACAATCTCGTTGTGCCTCCTAAAGTCAAAAAAGTTTACAAAGCTAAAGAGGAAGTGGTTGAACAACCTCCTATGGTTCCTTTCATTCCCCCCCTAAGGGGAGATAAGAAACCTATGGCTGAAAAACCTGCTCCTACACAAATACAGATTGATAACAAATTGAAATGAAACTGAAATGGTAGAGAGTGTAGGTGTAGACATCGTGCTATTGCATGTATGTTACAAACTAAAGAAGAAAAGAGAAACATAGAAAATCAAAATCTGAACTTTCCTGAAGCAATGCATGATGACTCTATACCCTCGTTGCAACGTAAAAAGGAACCTTCTAGAGGAATTATCACTCGACCTCCTGTTGTGATTAATTTAGATGATAACATTAATATTGTAAAGATTGATGAACAAGTTCATAATGAGTTGAATTCATTGTTCTCCTCTTCTATGAGCTTAAATGAAAATTCTCCTAACAAGAGTGTTGAACTTGGTGCTTCCCCTAGTTCAGCACTTGTTTTTTTCCCCTTGGCTAGTTGTCTACTTTCCATACATACTGAACAAGATTGGGATGTAGACGACCTATTGTAGGTTGACTCATATGTGCCTTACTAGTCTTTTACTTTGTTTTCTTTTTCATTTTTATTTATGTGATTGCGTGTACATAATGTGATCCCTGTGTTGTTTCATTTGATGTATCTCTCTCTCTTCATGTGAATTCCTCTGTACGTACCTACATTCTTCTATATGTCATAAACATTTTATCTTTTTGTTTGTCTTGTGTTCTCCTTTTGGGGATGAAACAAGGTGTCAAGACATTTAGGTCTCTTCCATGTTGACTTAAAAGGATTTTTCTTTGTTTCCGCTTTCTATGTGCCATTCTTCCAATTCTATGAGTATTTTGGGAATGATGTCATTTTTGAGCTCTATAACAACATTGTACAGTAAAAATATGTTGACCCTGAATCCATAGATCCCTTATGTATTTTTGGGAAAAACCTTCCCTCCTTTTGCATGACGAAGCTTTATTTTGGAAACATATGACTTGACATAGGGATTTTTGAGGAAGCTATCATGTCTTACGAGTGAACATTGGCTACTTTAAAGCAATTGCTCATAGAAATGGTGTTAGCAACTGCTTTAAAGTGGGGGCATACATTGATAAGATCTTTTGACATTTTTCATGTTTCGTAGTGTGATTTTATTTTTTCTTGTGATGCTCCATTTTCTTGGTGGTGTCATTGGTTTTGATGTCCTCCAAGAGTGTGATATTTATTAGTGTATAACTTTCCTCTTAGTGGTGATGTGACACATTGCATTCCCTAAGTTTTAAATCTTTTACTCTTGACTTGTCCTCTCTTGAAGACATTAGGAACAATTTTCCCTAAGAAGAATACCTTACATGAATGAAGCAAAATCCATTTGAACAAGAACCTTTTACTAGAATTATTGTTCATAAGTGTTTGGCATAACGCATCTTGCTAACCTTGTGAAGCTCAAACCCTAAATTCAAGGCCACTAAGCATAACACACCTTGCTTGTCAATGGAGCCTTGACTTGTTCATAGGTTTTTGGCATAACACAGCTTGTTAAGCCCTATGGAGCTCAAAACCATAAATTCAAGGCCACCTAGCATAACACACCTTGCTTTCTTGTGGAGCCTCGCCTAGCATTGTGGTGCCTTATTGAAGTTGTCAAGAGGATAACTTTGATATGGTATGGGAGCTTAATATAATTCTCTCCTTTGCCACCCTATTGGGATACTCACCTAGTGGACAGCCTAAGGTTCCACTACCCCAGAGTGAGCATGCGACAAAACAAAAATCGATAGCTTAGATTTGTTCCACATCATGTTGGATAATCTAGGCTTGATATTCTTGGTCTTTGATGTTGTATGATTGTGTATCTTTGTCATTGTTGCATACAATGAGTGTCTTGAATGTCTACTTTAGTGTGAGTTTGACATGGGTTCATACTCTCACTAAAGTGGGGGAAAAATGTATTAACAGAAAAAGTATCCCTTTTTTACTTAATTTGGGAATAGTTAATATTAAAATGAGCCTAACGTTGCCTTGGTTTAATGTTGTAATGTGTTTTACATGTTCACATTAAGTTTAGGGCCTTTTTAAACTAAATGGACTTAATTGGGCCTTATTTATGGTGTTATAAGGTGTACCTTTACACTTTCACATTAATCTAGGGATTTATTAATTAATTGAGGTTAATTTTCCTTAATTTTCTATTTTAATTCAAATCCAAGCCAAATTAATTACAAATTTTGAGGGATTAAACCAGACATTCATAAATTCTATTACACAACACTTAATTTTAGAAGGTGTGTGTCCTAGGTAGGTGACCTAGGACCCATTCACCACATGGTGATTGGGTCCTCACTAGGTCCTAGGACCCTATTTTTACATATCATTTCACATTGCCCGAACTATGTCCTAGGTAAGTGGTCTAGGACCCATTCACCACATGGAAAATGGGTCCTCACTCAGACCTAGGACCCCCCCTTGGGATATGTTTTTGGTGGTATTTTAATGATTTGAAATCTGTTATTCAATATCAGCTTGTGATATTTGAATTTCAAGAATTAATGATAAGATATGTATAAATATAAGGTCATTTCACTATGTTTCATAACTAAGAATCTAAGCAATCTTAATGAGATCAAGAGTACTTTCACAAGAGCACTTCAAGAGCATTCAAGAGAAATTTCTAAGGCATACAAGGGCATATTTGTAGAAGATTCTTGCAGAAATCAAGATCCATTTCATCATGTCAAAGATGTATTGTATCATGCATGTTGTTGAGCTAACATGTAGATGTAGAATTCAAGATCTAATCAAGCATATCAAAGGCATTGTTTCACATCAAGTTTCATGATCAAGATCAACATTCATTGAGGCTACTTCATGCTAGTTTGTAAATCTACAATCCAAGGTTTCAATTGAGGTTTGGTGAGTTGTTCAATTTTAATTTTTTTCATTATTCCTTTCATGTTTCATTTCATTTCAAGGTTAATTACCAAAACGTGGTTTGACCAAGGCAAACCCCTATTCCCTAATAAAACAACATTTTCCTCCTCTTTGATGTGTGATTGCAGATTTTAGGTTGAAGATCAATTAGAGGGAAAAATTGGAGAAAGTTACAAAGTTGTCAAATCACAGAAACTAAGCTATAGAATTTATTTCTGGTTTTCCAACAATTCCCGACTAGAATCTGGGAGTGTAGATTGGGAGGAACAAAATGCAGAAATTGATTTTCTAGAGCCCTGGCAAGGACCCGTTCGCAATAGGGCGAATGGGTCCTTAGTGAGGTTTAAAAAAACAAGTTTGGTGAAAGGTACACAACATTTGACCCTCTTAAAACCTTCCTTTTGATTGCCATATCAGTTAGGGTTGATTTTTATTCTCATTTGCATATTATAGCACACATATTGAATAAAATTGTAGTAACGGAAAAAGTATCCCTTTTCCTTAATTTGGGAATAATTAATATAAAATCAACTTAATAATGCCTTGATTTAGGGTTGTAACATGTGTTCTACACATTCACCCTAATTCTAGTGCCATTTTTAACTAAAATGTACCTAATTGTACCTTATTTAGGGTGTTGTCAAGTGTTTTATTACACTTTCACACTAATCTAAGCTTCCACTAATTAATTATGGTTAATTGGCCCCTTTAATTATAATATAAGCCTTATTAATTGCATTTTTCAAGGATCTATCCCGATACCCATTAATGATATTACATAACAGTTACATTGGCAAAGTTGGTGTCTTGGAGATCTGTGCTAGGACCCATTTGCATTTACTAGTGAATGAGTCCTCCTAAAATAGGACACCCTTTTCTTTACATATTTTGAATGAGTTTTTGATATTATTTCATCCCCCAGAAGCTTGGTCCTAGAAAATTGTGCTAGGACCCATTCGCCACTACTAGCGAATGTGTCCTCCTAACCTAGGACTCCCCTTTTTTGGCATATTTGAGATAGGTTTTTGATGTTATTTCATCTCCCTAAAGCATGGTCCTAGGAAGTTGTGCTAGGAAACATTCGCCCAAGGTGGCGAATGGGTCCTCCTCACATAGGACACCCCTTTTTGAATTTATTTGTGGTGGGATTTTAATGATTTTCAATTCTAGATCTGATGTCGGTTTGGTTTATTTGAATTTCGGGGTTAATCCTTAGATTTAGTATAAATATAAGGTTAATTCACATAGTTTCACCTAAGAATTATTATGCAAGTATCCTAAGAGTTCACAAGACAATTTTAGAGTATTCAAGA
Organism: Sequoia sempervirens; assembly: GCA_007258455.2. NCBI lineage: Eukaryota > Viridiplantae > Streptophyta > Pinopsida > Cupressales > Cupressaceae > Sequoia > Sequoia sempervirens. Next base: position 5,662 of record VDFB02285612.1, on the reverse strand, counting down.
GAATTCAAGAAGACATTCAAGGGTAGATTATCAAATTTTTATTGCAACAATTCAAGGTCATATCATCATGTCAAAGGCATAGTGCATCAAGCATGTGGTTGAGCTAATGTTGTTGATGTAGTATTGAAGATCTATTTGCAAGCATTTTTTCATATCTAATTCAAGATCAAGATCTACATTCTTCATGGCTACTTCATATTAGTTTGTAGATTTACATTCCAAGACATCATCCAAGGTATCATCATTTCATGTTTCATGTTTCATGCTTCCATTTCATTATTTCATCACAAGGTTTAATTAACTAAAAGGGGTTTGACTGAGGAAAATCCCTATCCTCTAACAAACAACAAGTTTTTCTCCTCTTTGATGTGTGTTTGTAGGTTCATATGTTGAAGATCATGTGGAGAACAAGATTGGAGAAAAGTTATGAATGTTAAAAAGTTGCAAAGTTGTCATCTATATTGCAAGATCACGGAGAGAGCTCTACAAAATTTGTTTCATAATTTTGGGAGCTGAGTACCGAGGAGTTGGAAGTGTAGATCTTGAAGAATGAAACCCATATCTCAGTTTTTAGAATCCCTAACAAGGACCCATTCTCCAGTAAAGGAAAATGAGTCCTCTATGACCTAAAAGCAACAATTTTTCTACAAGGTACATATTATTTCATCCTTCCAAAACTTCCCTTATATTTTCTATAATAGTTAGGAGTCATTTCTTATTGTTATTTATGCAGTATACCCCTCATAATTGAATGAAACATCCCCTAGAAAATCCTAGTGGTTTATCATTTTGTTAGTTCATTTTGATAAATCCTATTTTTCTATGTTTCATTTTGGTGAACCTGATCCCTTTGAACATCCTAATTTTTGATTTGGAGTACATTAAAACCCTAGATTTTATTTTTGCAATAGTTTGCATTAGGTTTGCACTAGTTGCATTACATTCAGGGTTCTTTAAAATCGCATTAGTGTGCATTGCATATAGGGGTTTATATTTGCATTCTTGCATTGTTTAGCTCTAAAAAATTCAAAACATTTGCATGCATATTACATTGATTTTGCATAGTGTTTGCATATTAGTGTACTTTTCATCATTCATATTTAAAAATTGAGTTAAAATTTCATTTCAAAAGGTGTCATATAGGTCATCATTTACCCTTCATTTCACTTGCAATAGGTCATCAAATTCTAAAAATTTATGTCACAAGAGTTACAGTTTGAAAATGGGCACAAAAAACACATAAAACAACTTAAAAATTACAATTTTCACTTTTTTGAAACCCTGATCTGGGACCCATTCACCCTAGGTGGCGAATGAGTCCCTGATCAGACTTGAACTACATTTTCTGGCATTTGAAACTTATTAAAAAACACTTAAAAATCAGCAAAAACATTTCAAAAATCCTGATTCGGGACCCATTCACCACTACTGGCGAATGACTCCCTGATAAGGTCTTGATCTGAATTTTCTAGAATTTAAAATCTTTGTTTTAGGATTTTGTTTGCTACTATATTACATTTTTGTTTTAATTTTATGGTTTTCTATTTCATTAAATTCATTGAATCTAGCTTAATTTGCTTCATTTAGGGCATTATTAAAATTCAAAATGGCATTGACAACAATTCATTTTCAGTCTATTGCATAGTGTAATCAGAATATTACCTTGTTTTAAATTTGAAAATCTAAAAATGTTTACATTTTTGAAATTTTGCATAATATGGATAAAAGTACTTTTCACTTTTGCATACACATTGTTTACATTCATGAAGTTTTACATAAGTTTGATACAAGTGTTTTTCATTTTCAGGTACACATTGTTTGCATTTTTCAAGCTTTACATAAATTGGATAAAAGTACTCTTCATCTTTTGATATACATTGTTAATATTTGTGAAGCTGCATTGCATAAGATGGCTAGAAGTACTTCTCATTTTTTGTCAAACACTATTAGTATCCTTCCTTTCTAAACATCCTAGGAAAAATTCCATCCCTCGCACTCATAAGAATGCTTTCGTGAAAAAGAATACAATGGTGGATAATCATGACAATCAACTTTGATCTTCTCCTAATATCTCGCCTATTTGTGATGAAGATATTTTGGTGTTAGAAGATCAAACCAATGAGAGTTATGAGAGTCCTATTTTTTCTCTCTTCCCTTACCTCTCCTACTAGGAAAAACATTATTGAACAAGAGAATGCCATCATTGATGACTCCCCTACTTGTGATGAAGTTATTTTAGAAGAACCAAAACTTAAATGTCATGAACATCTAGTTTGTAGCTCTCCTAAAAACTCTCCTACTAGGGAAGGTATCATGGAGGAGGAAAATGACAACATTAACAATAGTGATGTGACTTCTTTAGATGATGGTGAAAATATGACATTAGACTCCCCTTCATTAGAAAGGCATCAAATTGAAACCGTTGAGGTTATGAATGCACAAGTGTCTGTTAGATCCCACTTGATTGTTGGACCTCCTAAATACCTTGTTGGACATCCTAAGAATACTCTAATTCTTTACCCACCCTAACAAAAACCACAAGTTTGAAACAAACTTGTCCTTATCCTTGAACCACCAAAAAACAAGCCTTCACTTGATGATGGTAATGCTTCACAACAAGTGGGTTATAATACCATTGCTCATACATATAACACTAGGAACAATCTGCAACCATGACAAGAAACTTCAACATCCTTACCATTTCCTAACCCTATCTTACCTGGTCCTCCTTGTTTTCCTTTAAAAAGTGGAAAGGAGTAAAATATTATTTAACAACTAAAGAATACTCCTGCTAAGATAGCATTATGGGACCTTATTCAAGCCTCCCCTCATTATCATAAGATGATTCAAAGTGCTTTAGAACAAGTCCCTACTCTTCCCAATGTACAATCAAATGATGTGGTAGTGCAAATTCAAGCTATAACTCCAATCAACTTAGACATTACTTTCCATCGCGATGAGTTACCTTCATTAGAAGAGCAAAAAAAAAAGAATCTTTCATGATAATAGCTTATGTTAATCGAATTGGGATAAAGATTACTCTTCTTGACAATGGTTGGGCCCTTAATATGTGTAGTGTGAGCCTTTTGGAAAATATTGACATGGATAGAAGTGACATTAAACCCGATTCTTTATCTATCTGTGGATTTGATAATATAGGAAAAAAATTGCTTGGAGTTATCACATTACCTATTAAATTTGGAAAGGTTATCTTACAAACCCTGATCCATGTTATGCCTCATGACATTTCATATAATCTCCTCTTAGGCAAACCATAGATTCATGAGATGAATGGGATGCCTTCTACCCTTCACCATGTAATGAAGTATGTCTACAACAACAAAGTTTACACACTTAAGTCTGATCCTCAACCTAAAAGTTATTTGATTGTTTAGAGAGAAGGAAGAGATCCTTTGGAAGTATTAAAACAAGAAGAAAAAGTGAAAATCACAAAGAAGAACATAAGAATAAAATTGATGAAGTCACTAAGCTATTGGACGACAATTGGGGTTCCTTAGATTTCACACCAACATTCATGGGCGAATACAAGATCATAAAAAAAGATTCTGAAAAGGGAAAAGAAAAAGTGGTAATGTCAACAAAAAATTCAAAAGCATACACCTCAACTACTTTAGAAGATAAATTGAATTACACAACAAAATTTGATGAAGTTGATTATGAGCTATTGGATGTTGTGGTTGTCATTGATTTCAACACTATTAGCATTAATGTCTTAGAAATTGTATATGTCTAGGATATTGAGAAAATTGTAATGAAATAAGTTGTAGGTTTCCAGTGGTGAAGTCAAGTTCAGTTTGTTGGTTAGCTTAGTACGTTGATGATCAAATTGTGGATTAAAGGGTTTTCTATGGGTAAAAGCACAAAGCTGCGTCACACTTTATAAAGGAAACGACCAATGTTGATCCAATTTTTAAACTTGAATCACTAATAAATGGCATATATGTTTTGAATTTTGAATGATGTAAACTAGTAAAATATGTATTTTTTAGTATATTTAATGTTTGTATTTTTTTTAAAAAAATTTAAAATTATTTTAAACTGGTTTTTAATAAATTAAAACTATAATTTAGTTGTTGATAAAATGCTGAAAAATGAAGTTGCATGGGATGTCAAACTTTTTATAGTAAATTTTAGTTTTTTTCTTTCAAATTTTGTGTGTATATTTATAACTTGAAATTTTAGTGCATGGATATATTTTTTTTCAATTTTGATAAATATATATTTTTAAATAAATATTAAAATGTGCGTGAATAAAAAATAGTTGTTTTCATCGGACGTCAACTTTCATATTAAATATTTGTCTAAAATGGAAAAGATATTATACCATCTTAAAATAGATTCGTTTATCTAGTGCATCATATTTTTTTCAAATTTTTAAAATAAGTTTTAGTATTTTTCCTTGGCATAGTAATCGACCTAATATTTTGTGTTGATAACCTACTTTTAGTAAAAATAAAATATAAAATATAAACAATACTTAAATTATTAAAATAAATATATTTTTGTAAACTACACTTATGGATCTACAAAAGGGTATTTTTTATATATTTTTAAAAATGTTATTTACATTGGTAGGAGTTATTGAAACTTCAAGTTTTTCAAATAATTTTATTTTTTGGTAAATTGGACTCAAAGTGGCGCTCCATATATTTTTAGCCAACAATTTTGGTTAAAAAATTTGTGGAAGTATCTAACTTAGCTAGAATGAATCTTACTAGATCATATGTTTGACTAAAATTGATTTTTAGTTAGAAATACTTAAATTCAGTTGTGCTGATAAGTTGATTGAAAGTGTGACACAACTTTGTGCTTTTACCCCTATTGAGTATAGCTAGTTTATCCATGTTAAGTTTCAGAGATTCACGTGAAGAATTGGTCGTGTTATGAGCAGATGTGTTTTGACAGTCATTTTGTTGCTTCAGTTGGTGTTCTTGAATGAAGATAATGTGATTTTAGTAAGTTCAATTGCTTCAGATGCTTATATGATGATTCATGATGTTTGTGGATGTTTCTAGATCGTGCTCTATCTGTGTTGCACATCTGTATTGATCATTGTGCTCATGATTAGAGATTTTCTCTTGCGTGTTCATGTTTTTCATGTTCTTGGCTGATAAGGTGTTGTAGCATGTTGTGGATCTTCGAGGAATAATTTTTGAAGGTGTTTCATGTTTGAGGATTTTTTTTTGGGTCTTCATTATGTTGTGGCCGACATTGGTCGATTCACATTGAAAATTATTTACTGTTTTGGGCTGACAACTTGCATATGTTTTATTATTTTGTTGAGGATGAGATGTAGCGATGTAATCTCTTGTTGCGGATATATATGAAAAATTGTTTATTTCATTTGAAGGTGTGCTTGTGTATGAGATGTGTGAATAATGTCATAATCATTTGAAGGCAGAAGCAGAGTGTGAATAAAAGTGAGTAGAGTGTGAAGAAGTGTTCATGTGCTTAACCAGAATTGTAATCAAGCAATAGCAAATGCTATTTTCTTAGTTCAAAATCCTATGGATGTAATTTCCAAATATTTTTGTAAGAAAATGAGTCTTCCTTTTGTAATTAAGTAGTGAGCTCTAGGTAGTGTGCCTGAATGCATATGAATTCCTCATTCAAATTTCTTTATACTTTTAACAGGGCATAA
>VDFB02285611.1:0-49395 GCA_007258455.2 Sequoia sempervirens | reverse complement strand
AACCACCATTTTCCACTAAAAAATACACCATTTGACATCTAGGGAATCACCTAAAAACTCTCTATTTGCCTCCCTTGCGCAAAAAAAATTTCACACATTTTTTATTGTTGGAAATATGTGCCTCAAATAATATAGGCTGAAACCTCCATTAGAGCCAAGTCGGTGTGATAGCTTCAATGTTTGGCCGACAAGCAGTTTGTATCATTCTATTTTGAACAAGTTGTTGTGACCTTGCAGAAGTCTTGCCGAAAGGTTACACTATGGAGTCTATCATTGTGACATAGTGTGTTCGTTATGACCTCATAGCACTCAGGAGACCTCTGGCTGACATGCCATTCAATCGTTATCGGGGAGACTCTCAGTGACCATGGGCTTCGGGATAACCTATGACAACTCGGTGAGAAGTCTCAGGGAAAGCTAATGTCTCGTTGACAAGATGTTTTGTTTTATGGTCTTCGGGATGACACAATGGGTTTGATAAGATGTCCCAGTGACATTGAAATGTTTCACCAATGGAGGCTCAAGTGTAAGTCATCGGTGTAACATGGCGGCTCGATGAAGAGTCTTAGCGAAAGATAAAGTCTCGCCGACAGTTTTTTCTGTTGGAGTCTTCGGGGTAAGTCTTGGAGTTCAGTATGTTCTCTCGACGAAGATGATATGTCTTGGCAATTGCTGACAGCTTCAATGAAACATATGGATCTCGGTATGATGTCTCGCCGAAAGCTGATTGTCTAGTCGATGAGAACACTTAAGCCTACGTGACTTGCAAAGCTTTGGCGTAATGTCTCAGTGAAGGTGTTTGGTCTTGCCAATAGGTGTATGCTTTCAGTGTAACCTAATGTTGCTCTATGAGACCTCTTGGCGATATCGGTATGTCTTGCCGACTATCCTATGGAGCTCGATATGACAAATGACTTCGGTGTAACTTTGGTGACTCGCTATGACCTTCTAGCGAATGCGATAGGTCTGGGCGACTGCTTGGTGACTCGGTGTAACATGAAGCTTGATGGAACATCCTGGCGATAACTGTGACTCTTGGCGATATCGATATGAAGTCTAAGTGGCATCGGCGAGACACTGTTAGTGTCTCACCGAGATGCCAACTCAGTTTGTTTCTTTTGACCGAGCGATGACTATCTACGTGGTTGGTATTCGGCCAATCAGAGGAGCTGAATTGGAACCGTTGGGAGTCTGTTTGTTGTGACGGTTCTGTGAAGGAGCTCGACAGACAGAGTTCGACATGGATTTACTTGGTGATTGCAGATTGTGATCGGTTGGTTCAATCAATAGTGGAGTGTGAAGAGTTCGAACTATATCAGTGTATGAATTCGATTATGTAAAGACTATAAACAGTAAAGGTTCTTGTCCAATATTATTAATGGTGAATGTTGTTGTAAATCAGACACCAGAAAGATAAGTATGACAATTGTATGTAATCCTTATTACTGTAATACAAAGTGATTTCTCTTGGTGTGGTGGGTTTTTCTCCCGTAAGGGTTTTCCCACGTATATCTAGTGTTCTTGTGTGATTGTCAAAACACTGTCTCTGTAATCTGTTTCATAGTGCTTCTTAACTTGAGTGTAATTGTAAATTTTAAAGTGTATCTTCATTCTTTCCTGAGGTATTGATGTTAGGAGAATTATTTTATGCATCTAATTTTCCTTACACTTATAACAATAACTAAGCCTTTCCATCGAGTTATAGAAGCATATAGTGGGTGAAACACTTAATATGACATTTTAATGCACTCAAAACACTTAAAATAGGGTATACAAACCAACCCTCAGTAATTGGCTTCTAAAATGCACAAAATCACTTCAAATCCAAGCAAACCAAAACTAAAATGAAGTTAAGTCTACTTTCCACCAAATTCCATCGAAAAGATAGCAGAATCACCCTGTACGAAACTATACAATTCAATGAAACATCAAATCCCAAAGTGCAAAAGAGTAGCAATCTTTCACGGGGTATTACTCAAATACCATGGCACTTACAAAATATCCATCTGAACCTATGGGATCGTGTTGGGGCCCTCTACAATAACCTCTCTCGGTTTTTGTTATCTCAGAGTAGTTTTCTTGTGGTGTACAATTTTTAGTTGATGGAAAAAGTGTCAAATGCAAGCAGTGGAAAGTTGCAAAGTGGTGTAACTTTTGTTCTACAACTCGTGTGACCAAATGAACTGCTCCAACATGTTTGAATAGGTATTTTATGTTAGGCATGGTCCTCTTTCTCACCCAAACACACGGAATCTCTCTGAGCTACGTTTAACCCGATCGATCCCTTAAAGGTCCAAAGTGAAAAATGGCCACAAACTTCAACATGTTGTTACTAGGATACCGTGATTCTTAGAAACTTATCATCTAATCCTATGGTTGGGAACTCCTCTACAATAATGTCTCGCTTTTTGTTATCTCTGAGTGGTTTTCCGGTGGTGTCCAGCTTTCTACTGATGAAAAAGTGTTAACGTAGTAAGTAGTGGAAAGTTGGTAAAGTGGTGCAACTTTCTTCATTTTGCAACTTGTGACTAAATGAACTATTCCAAAGATATCCTAATAGGTATGTTTACACTAGGCATGGTCCTCTTTTTCACCCAAACACATGTAATTTCTGCCATGACTAACTCTGATTGATCCTTATGTCCAAAGTGCAAAATGAAGGCAAATCAACATGTTATCACTCGGATACCGCGGATGCTTAAAAATTCCAGTCTCATCCTTTGGGATAACATTTCGTCCCCGCACACACAACTCTCATTTTTGTTATCTTAGAGTGGTTTTTTCGTGGTGTCCAGTTTTCAGTTGATGGAAAAATGTCAAATGGAAGCAATGGAAAGTTGCAAAGTGGTGCAACTTTCGTTCTGCAACTCATGTGACCAAATGAATTGTTCAAACATGTCCAAATAGGTATTTTTAAGCTAAGAATGGTCCTATTTGCACTCCAAACAAGCGGAATTCTCTGAGCATTCAACTGATCGACCTAAAAATCCAAAGCAAAATGGTTGCAAAATTTAGCATGTTACTTCGGATATCGTGGATGCTTAGAAACTTTTCATTCAATCCTATGGGATCATGTTTGACACCTCTACAATAACCTCTCTCAGTTTTTGTTATCTCAGACTAGTTTTCCTATGGTGTCCAGTTTTTACTTGATGGAAAAAGTGTCAAATGCAAGTAGTGGAAAGTTGCAAAGTGGTGCAACTTTCGTTTTGCAACTCGTGTGACCAAACAAACTGTTCCAACACATCTGAATAGGTATGTTTATGCTATGCATGATCTTCTTTCACACCCAAACACCCAGAATTGCTCTAAGCTACTTTCAATCGGATCGATCCCTTAAGGGTCCAAAGTGTAAAATGGTTCCAAACTTCAACATGTTGTTACTCGGATACTGTGATGCTTAGAAACTTCTCGCCTGATCCTATGAGATTTTATTTGGGCCTCTCTACAATAACCTCTCTCAGTTTTTTTTTATCTCGAAGTGGTTTTCCTATGGTATCCAATTTTCAGTTGATGGAAAAAGTGTCAAATGCAAATAGTGGAAAGTTGCAAAGTGGGGTAACTTTCGTTCTATAACTCGTGTGACCAAATAAATTGTTCCAACATGTCCAAATAGGTATTTTTACTCTAGGTATGGTCATCTTTTGCACCCAAACACACGGAATCGCTTTGAGCTACGTTCAACTAGATCTATCCCTTAAGGGTCCAAAGTGCAAAATGGCTGCAAACTTCAGCATGTTGTTACTCGGATATCGTGATGCTTAAAAAATTCTTGTCTAATCCTATGGGATCATATTGGGCCCCTTTACAATAACCTCTCTCTATTTTTGTTATCTCATAGTGGTTTTCTTGTGGTGTCCAGTTTTCAGTTGATGGAAAAAGTGTCAAATGGATGCAGTGGAAAGTTGCAAAGTGGTGCAACTTTCATTTTGCAGCTCATGTGACCAAACAAACCATTCCAACACATTTGAATAGGTATTTTTACGCTAGGCATGGTCCTCTTTCGCACCCAAACACATGGAATCGCTTCAAGCTACATTCAACTGGATCGATCCCTTAAGGGTCCAAAGTGCAAAATTGTTGCAAACTTCAGCATGTTGTTACTCAAATACCATGATGCTTAGAAACTTATTTTCTAATCCTATGGGATCGTGTTGGGACCCTCTACAATATAATTTCTCAGTTTTTGTTATCTTAGAGTGGTTTTCCTATGGTGTCCAGTTTTTAGTTGATGTAAAAAGTGTCAAATGCATGTAGTGGAAAGTTGCAAAGTGGTGCAACTTTCATTTTGCAACTCATGTGACCAAATGAATTGTTCCAACGATCTAAATAGGTATGTTTATTCTGGAATAGTCCTATTTCACACTCCAAACACGTGCCGTAAACTCGAAAGCTACGCTCAACTAAATCGATCCCTTAAGGTCCAAAGTGCAAAATGGTCAGCAAACTTTAGCATGTTGTTACCAAATACCGCGGATGCTTAGAAACTTTTTGTCCGATCCGGGATCATGTTGGGCCCCCTACAATAATATCTCGCCGAGGTTTTCTCGAAAGTGGGATTTCCTGTGAGTGTCCACCTTCGCTGATGGAAAAAGTGTCAACGAAGTAGTGGAAAGTCATAAAGTGGTGCAACTTTCATTTTGCAACTCAGGTGACCAAAACGGACTGCTCCCAACACATTTGAATAGTATGTTTATTACTCCATGGTCCTTTCACACCCAAAACACACAATCACTTTGAGCTACGTTCAACCAGATCGATCCCTTAAGGGTTCAAGTATAATATATTGAAATAGGCCAGTCCACCTATTGTTCAGGTTGTGTCTCGTTGATATGGGCTTGATGTAAGTAGGATAGGGAGTAGGAATAAGAAAATAACATTGGTAAAGGAATTGGAAGAGATTACTAACACTGCCCATGTTGAAAATTCAGAATTGAGGCCCCTTAAAAGCAAGGCTAGAAGAGGTGAAAAGAAGAAATTGCTTAAAAATAAGTTAGAATAGGTTGGAAATAGGGTGAGGTTGTGGATTTTGATGTGTTCAAAAGGTCTGCAAGGATAGAGGAGGTCAAAAGTATGTTATGGTATGATGCCCTAATTGGGAAAACAGGGGTTTTGAATGAAAAAGAGAGGTTTGAGGGAGTAAAAGTGGGTAAAGTCAAGATGCAACATAATTTGGTGGTCAATTAAGTTTTTGCAAGTAGAATGAAGAGTGTTGGAATAGGTTTTGAGGTTCGGGTTCAGGTTTGGGGGTTCGGCTCGCCAGTTAGGCCAAATTTTTTGGAGGGGGGTTTGATTTGTTTTGGGTTTGTTGGCACAAAAAACATGTAAAAATTATATATATATATATGCAGCCTAGAAGCATGAATTAGGATTATAATATCACATAACATCATATAAATAATAAAACCACCATAAACTTGAATTTCATTTAAAACATGCATGATAAATATTCATCGTTGAAACTTGAATTGTGGTAGCTTGATATACAAAGTCTATTGATGCTAGAGTTCAATTTGTATAATTTTGAAAAAAGAAGCCAACTGAGTAGAGTTATCAGCGTTCTTCATAAATCATAAGAATTTGTTTAGTACACTAGCCATTTTGATGTCTTCTTGCAGTCTCAAACATTATTTTGTATCATTGTTACATTGGTCTTGAGAGTGGTAGCTTAACATAGCTCCACAATACAAAATTTGGTTTACATGTGCAGTGTAACAATGACATAGGCATATTTTTCTTTCAAAGAACCAAAAGGTGACTACATAATTGAAGTGTATAAATGCATATTTTTTTGTAATATCAAGGATACTTTTTGAAACTTCCATGCATTGCTAATCTAAAAGGAAAATTATTTTTCCTAATCTGTATGCAACTATGCTTTTGACATTGTCAAAAAGAGAAAAACTTCTTGAATGATGCAAAGGCATGGCCAAGCAGTTCTAACTCTTCACATGAGAGAAGAGAGATGTTGGAGAGTACATCAAGTCAGTGCGAACAAAAGTGTAATGTGTTTTAGTTTGTAGTATTCCTCTGTTTCTCTATAGATGTGTGATAAATTCTCAGTTCAATGATACAAAACAATTTTTGAAAAAATAAAGTTGTGTCACAATTCGCTTTCAATCTAGCAAGCAAAAATGAAAGCTCAGCCTCTTAGAATGAAAATACTTGTTTTCAAAACAAATGAATAAGAATGAGGTAGTTAAGTTGTTTGAAGTGATTTAGAGGCCACTTTTAGGGTTCCCTTGGGTGTGGGTCAAAGTCCAACTCCATAAAACATTAAAAAAATTCAAAAAAACACTTTTTTGGATGCCTAGGCATGCAGGTTTTGTCTTGGTTTGCTTGGGTTTTGTCTGGGTTCTGCCCGGGTTCTCTTGGGTTCTGCCTGGACGAACCAGTCCCAAAAATGAAGGACCCTAGTCGAACCCACAAGCGAACCGAACTAGGACCCGCACCATTTGAGTGAACCAAGACTAGAACTAGGGCTAAAATAGAACTTGGTAACATAGATAATGTGTCAAGAAGTTGACTACTTCATCTACTCTGAATATTATGTTTTTGCAAATGTTGTGAAGATTATGTATCCTTTGCTTAATTGAGTTGTTCCAATCAAAGGATTAAATATATTGGAATCCTTTTATCAATCATTTCATGGAATACCAATTGAAAACATGTTTTTTTCTTTTAGATAAAATTGTTTACCATCAATCAATTAATTTATTCAAGACAAACCATGAAGGACAACAATGATCAATGCTAGGGCTAACCAATTAATAAGTATACATGTGAATAAGCCAAGCATGTACATGTGAATAAGGGAAGCACAAGTAGTCACAAACACGTATTCCTTGAAGTATACACATGAATATATAGTATACACAACTTAATACAAAGTATATGCACGAATACAAGGTATACGCATGAAAACATGTAAGTCACAAAGGATACATTGGAACACACGTAAGTCACAAAGTATACACATAAGTTGTAAAGTATGCACTTGAATACATGTAACTCATATCTATTGAACCATGAATTTATAACATGAAAATATGGATACCATCGATAAAAAAAATTTGTATTAACCAAATAGCCATGTACACATACATCAATATATGTCGATATAAGTATAAAATATAGGTACAAAATAGCCATATAGGCTTATGAGAATGCCATATAGGCATACAATTTCAAATATATCCAATACAAAATATGTACAAAACTACCATGTAGGCATACAACAAAGGGCTCTAGAATCAAAAGTCATTATTCTCCAGGCTCTCGAAATAAACTCTTGCCATTTGCTTGTTGATCAGATGGCGATAGGTCTGTTACTCATTTGTGCTGCACTCGAGGAGTGCTCCTACTACTCCTCCTAGTACTGTTAAGTTCTTGGTGAAGTTTTAACTGTTACAATAAGAAGTAAAGACATTAATATATAGAAATTGCATTATAAAAAATGATATATTTAACAAAATAATCACTTATAGCCATCTCACGATCACTCTCCATGAGGGAAATATTTGCACACCGATGCTGAGGCATGCTCAAGCCCTTTATAAACCATCCAAATAGAAATTAAACTACAAATCAATAATGGTTTGATTTTTCACTAGAACTAACATCTATAACAACGAATGCAAATTGAAATTTAGTAATTTTCCTCATACCTCCCCTGTCAAAGCCATCAAGGATTGTATAGCGGATGAAACACTGATATCCATTTCTCTTGTAACATTTGGAGGTGTTTTTGCATCCAACATCTAAAAATAAAACAATAAATTATTCAATCACAAAAAGTTACAATAGCGATCCACGTCATGACATATAATGTATGAGATCTAATGAACAAAATTTTGAGTACTTATTAAACTATATATTTCTGATTATCATGCTTACTATTTTCCCTATCCATATCTTGTTCAAAAGGACATGTTTTTAGGCTTTTACCTATAGCAACAAGTCACTGAACTGTTTGATTAAATGCTTTCATAGACATGTACAATAATTGTGGTGGCATAGAGAAGGCAGTGAACTATTTGAAAAAATGCCTCAAAAGAAATGGGGTCTTGTGGTGATGGAATGCCATTACAAACAAATGCATGCCATGGAATTCCATCACCATAAGACCACATTTCTTTTAGTCATTTTTTCAAAAAGTTCATTGCCTTCTCTATGGTATTATTGCTTACTATTATGCTTTGATAGATATTTTCCCAAGCATCCATAGTTTGTTGGAAAGCACCTTAGCCATAGCAACAAGGAAGTGAGTAGTTTGATAAAATGCTTTGGTGCACATGTATGAAAAATTTGGTATCATAGAAAAGGTGGTAAGCAGTTTGAAGAAATGCCTCGAAGAACTATGGTCTCATGGTGATGGAATGGAATTCCATCACCATGAGACTGCATTTCTTTGAGGCATTTTTTCAAACTACTAACTTCCTTGTCTATGCTATTGCTTACTATTATGGTTTCATAGATTTTTTCCAAGCATCCATAGTTTTTCGTGCAGGTGCACCTTTGCAAGCACATGCCTCCATGTGAAGTAATTTCATCACTGCTTATGTTGACTTTCTAAACAACTATATGTAAGGGAAATCTAGGGCATCTCAGAGAAATCTCCAAGAATAGTAGTGCCTTCGGTAACTTTAATTTCGATTAGGTTGCCTCAAAGACACGTACAACTATGTCCTAAAGAGGAAACAAACATAGTTCATTTCCCACATTAATCCTTCTGAGAGAAGCACATGTAAATTCAACAACAAGCAATAACAGATTCTAGAAACAAAACCAACACAGATGAAAGATAAGACATAAAACTAGAACACAAAGATTTACATGGGGAAAACTCTTTCAGGTAAAAAACCCCACACTCCAAAGATCGATCCATTGTATTATTCAGCAACTGAAGGTTACAATACAATTTAGGCTCATAGCCTTTTCAAAGATTACATCTTGTTCATTCTGGAAACAATCTGGTAGCAAAATCTCCCTAAGAGATCAACCATGGCATTCATGATTAGGAGAGATTCCAGCAGCATACCCCTGCCTCTTTCTTCCTCTGGTTTGGCCTCATGGCCTCGGCCTTTTAGCCAGCCACTCGGTCCTCTCTCTATCTCTGCTTCGGCCTCATGGCCTTGGCCTTTCAGCCAGCCACTCGGTCCTCTCTCTATCACTCTCTCTCTCTATATTCAGAACATCCAATGCATAAATATATCCATTCGTTCTCAATAGCCTCTGTGAATGAGTTCATTTTCAACTGTCAAATCATAACTATCGAACATCCAGCTCAACATCACTATCATCCATTGCCCAAACATAGATGTTTCCATTTCCTCGTATAGAAGTTTCCCAACACACTGTTAGCCTTCTACACAGAAACGGTTGCAACGGTCTCACAGCAAAACGGTTCACATTCTGCCCTCTCTGATTTTTCCAAGTCACACCACGTAGGATAGTATTCACTCAGTCAAGGGAATTCAACCTGTGTCACATGTCGGTGAGACACTAACCGTGTCTCCCCGATGCCACAAATCCCATCTGTCGATATCGCCAAGAGTCTTCACTATCGGCAAGACATTACACCGAGTACAGAAAGCTATCGCTGAGACTTCCCCTTATCGCCAAGACATCTTCATGATATCCATCACATGTATCGCTATTGCCAAGACTTATCACTATCGGTGAGACATCATACTGAAGCTCCAAAGTCACATAGACATTAGCTTTTCCATCAGCAAGACTATCGTCATTCGCCAAGAGATCACAATGAGCCTTCAAGTCATACCAAAAAGAACACTAGTTGGCAAGACTTAGGCTATCACTGAGATGTTACTCTGAATGTTTACACCTTTCGCCGAAGACTTTAGTCACTGGGAGTCACACCAAAGACACCCGTTAACAAACACCAATGTCGGCAGGACTTACTACTTTCACCAAGAGGTCATACCGATTCCTTCAAGTTACACCGCAATGTTCCATTGTCGGCAAGACTTTGTTCATCGCTAAGACTTCATACCGAAGCCTCCATGTTACCCCAAGACCTCCTTTCGCAAGGATTCATACCGAACACATCCCACAACATTGATGAGACAAACGCCCGTCACAAAGAGTTCATAGCAAACCCTTTCGTTACCTCGATGACTCCATATGTATACCCGTCGGCGAGACTTACCGCTATCAATGAGACATCACACCAAAGCAAACCTTTCGGCCAAGGGTCTCCCCGTAAACATCAGTTGCCATGAGTCTCCTTGACAACCTCTATATATCAACCCATCGGCCAGACCAACCCACTTGGCAGGACACATTCCAATAGGAGCAAGTCATATTGATTGCTTCATCGGCCATATAGACCAAAGGTCACGCTGATATCAACCAGACTTCCTCCCATCACCGAAACATCATTCCGACTATCCAGGTTACACTGAAGGTTTCAGATGCCAATTGCCAAGACATTCAGGATGTCACAACGATAGTTCAGGATCTATTAGCAGATCGGCTAGACATTTCACCAGTCACAGTGACCATGCTTTCTCAGAGGTTTCAGCCTATGAGATTGAGGCAACAATTCCAACACTATATTGTAGTTGAAATTTTTTCATCTACTTCAATCCGTGTCAGCCATAATAGTGGTTTTCATAATTCCCCGAGAGGAACTTAATTTTATTTAAATCTACATATTTTTAGAAAATATAATGATTTCGCCTTAAAAGTTTCCATTTAAGTGATTCCACTCCGAAGAGGGCTTGATAAAATCACCAGATCAAACTCTTGATAGAACTCTGTTTTAAACCATACCTATAAATGCGCTCTCCTTTGTAAGTGATCCCATAATAGTGGTTTACAATTTTGGCCAAACCGACACCGAATTATTTAACTAAATCTTCACATTTGGGCACCTATAGCGCCTAAACTGGAGGAATTTGGAAGATGGTGAAAACTAGAGTCTCATCAAATTTTTTTCTCAAGTAGATTCTAAAAATATTTTTCAAAAATTTTGAATCAAATTGCACTTCTTTTTTCCATCTCCTAATTTAAAATTGATTTTTTTTCTTTAAAAACAACATTTTAAAAAGTGACGACACCAGATACCTTGATACCTTTTCTCCGGCGAAGGATAAAATTTAATTCTTTCAAATTTAGATTTGTAACTCTAATATCTAGTGCTTCCACTTGGTTAGATAGTTTTTATTGCCTCCTTAATCAAGTTTCAAAGTCAAACAAATTACAATTCGCATTAATACAATAATCGTGATAACGTGTAACTTTTTTGTATATGTCAAAATTTTATTTTATTTTTTGTTGGACTCATGACTTCAATATCTGGTGCACTCATATTTTTCAAATTTTTTTTTTGATAATCTTCTATTTTTCCACATGTGAAGAATAAAGAAATTCATTTTCAATGAAAAACCTATGTTTAATAAAACTTAAAAAACAAATACATAACAAAACCAAAACATATTAAAATTATATTCATTGGATAGCTTGTTCTTAGGAATACCATAATCATTTGAAATAAATTTTCAATGAATTCATTTGATCCCCCAAAAGCTAAATCAAAAGTGATTTTTTATCAGCATTTTGATGGGTGTAAAGGAGACGCATTTATAGGTATGGTTTAAAACTAGAAAGGTTCTATCCAAGGGGGTTTGATCTAAGGTGATTTTATCAAACCCTCTTCAATTGGAATCCTTAAAATGAAACTTTTTAAGGCTTAAATCATTATATTCTCTAAAAATATGTCACGCCGATATCGACCAGACTTCCTCCCATCGCCGAAACATCATTCCGACTGTCCAGGTTACACTGAAGGTTTCAGATGCTGATCGCCAAGACATTTAGGATGTCACAGTGACAGTTCAGGATCTATTAGCAGATCAGCTAGACATTTCACCAGTCATAGTGACCATGCTTTCTCAGAGGTTTCAGCTTGTGATATTAAGGCAACTATTCCAACACTATATTGTAGTTGAAATTTTTTCATCTATCAACATGTATCTAGTTATTAGTTATGGAATACGAAGTAATGCTTTGAGTTTGAATGATGTGCAATGCAACGTAACCAACGATATGAATATATACTACACAAATCTATTAAGTATAATTCATTAGTTAAACTTTTTATTCTATTACCTGTGTGTAGGTTTGAGTAAATCCACTGGCACTGAGAGGTGTTCCCTTGAAACCTCCAATATTACCCTGTTCAACATCCAAAATCACATATTAAAATACCATTCGTAAAACAATGCTATTAACATGTAATAGATTTATAATTGTTTACTAGTTACATACCCCACCGATAGGTGTACTACAGAAAAAATTAGGTGGAGGGCCAACGTATCCAGTCTCAACACTGTGACCCTGCAATTTTATTAAAATCATAAAACTAAATTAGTTAATCTTGCATTTCAAAATTGAAATTTAATAAATTAAATTCAATGAACATGCTAACTTTTACCTGAGTATCAATTCCATACGCATCATGCAAAATTTCAGCCACCCTCTCCATCTTCGTAGTTGCATATGGATCCTATGTAGCAGCCTCCCGAGTGTCGGTGGGGTCGTATGAAAAAGTCATGCCACAAGATTGACACACATGGGGTTGAAGGCCACCACTCGAAGACTCCACTAGATGGCGCTATAGAATAGGGCTACTATGATGGATGACACTCTAGGTCAAAGTTTTGATCACCTACAATGTCTCTATGTCAACACTCTCCTTCACGACGACAGGCATAACAACGTGCTCACGAGGCGGCCTAGCTAGAGCTCGTATCCCTTGCTGCGTAGGATCCGGCTGTACACCAGGCCTATCCTGAGCTGACCCCCCACCTCTCCCCTAGAAGTCCCTCATATCAAAATAATTTGGAATTTTGTTCAATATGAACTCACTGTA
The DNA here is from genome assembly GCA_007258455.2 of Sequoia sempervirens. Taxonomy (NCBI): domain Eukaryota; kingdom Viridiplantae; phylum Streptophyta; class Pinopsida; order Cupressales; family Cupressaceae; genus Sequoia; species Sequoia sempervirens. The sequence continues at coordinate 36,497 of VDFB02285611.1, read as the reverse complement.
TAGTTTCCTAAAAAAATACTGCAGGACTTCAAAATTGTTGCACGGTCGATCATCAAAGACCATGAACCACCTATCATAAAAATAGTTCCTAATCTCTTGGTGGTGGCGCCAATGAATAGGAAACCTCTTCACATTGAGGCTAAGATTTTTATTTCTATGTGGGTCATTGAATAATGAGCACAAATCACCTTTTGTAATTTTTAAATCCTTTACTTTTTCATATGATAGTTTATCTGCAAAATACTCCCTAGCCACCTGCCTCCTATCTTACCATCTAGTTATTTGTTTTCTAATTGAATCTACATTTTTTAACATATCTTTCAATGAATTTTCTAGGGTCATTCTTTCTATGGTTGAACCATTTGAATCACTCAACCTACTAATAAAATCCTCAATTTATTTTTTGTTGTTCTCAATTTCACTCATTAAATTTTGTTGAGTGTTAGGAGGGTGTTGAGTGATTGGTGGAGGAGGTTGTTGTTGAGGTTGATTTTCTTGTTGAGGATTTGGTTGCTCTTCTTGTTGAGGATTTTGAGGGTTTGTGGGTTCATTTGCATCTTCTACAAATTCAAAAAAATATATGTCAAATATAACCTAAAACTAACAAAATCAACCTAAAACTAAGAAATTCAAAACAAATAGCAAACAATACTTACCTCTCCCACCTCTTCGTCATCATGGTGCCATCCTTGCAAAGAAATAGCAAGTGTTGTTGAATATATTTTCACAATACCTCCTCCTAGAATGCGAGCGCAAAAGTTGGGGGTTCTGGCCGCGGGCAGAACAAAAAAAAAGTTGAAGTGAAAATGAATGACTTTCACTTTTCTTTTTTCTTTTAGCGTGCAATAACGCGAGCGCATTATAACGTGCTCGTGCTATGAGTTTTCAAACTTTTTTAAAAAAGTGGCCACCAAATTTCTACCCAACTTCATGGACCCACCTTGACTAATGACTTGAGTTGCATGAAAGATAACAGGGACTACCTTCAGTTAATAGGGGATGGCCATTCTTGCATGAAAGGTGAAGAGAAATGTTTCAATTAACAAGAAATGACTTGGACCCAACTTGGGCGCCCAAGTTGGCTTCTTGGAATTAACTCCTTTTCATGCCAAGATATTTCAGAAGGCTAAGTGGGCCCACTCTTGGGTGCCTACTTTTAGGATAAAGCCTTGAAGATATTTACAGAATAAAGGTTGAGTTACTACTTCGGTTTGGGACACCCAAATGGATGAAGATGATGATTTGACATTGTTCTTCACAGAATAAATTTACTTGCAAGAGATAGGCATACCTTTTAGGGATAGGGATTGAGCATTGTAATTGTAACTCTTTTGGAGTTTACAAAGTTGATTAATGCCTATTTATCTCAAGCAAGTTGAAGAGAGTTATTATCAATTTTATTGCAAGTTGTGAAGAAGATTTGGTGAAGGCAAAAGAAGCATTCTCAAGCAAGAATTGGAGTTATTGTAATCTACTTGAGAGATTAAATAATACATTGATTCTTAATGTAGTTTTTTCCCGAAAGGGTTTCTCCATGGTATATGCTTGTGTAATCTTTCTAATATCCTATCTAATTCTTCTACAACTTTTTTCTTCATTCTACAAATGATAGAATGAATTAATCATATAATCACCCACAAAGAATCTGTAACAAAGGAAAGCATATTTAGATCAGCAATCTTAAATTTTTACAAAGTATCAAGCTAAGAAAACACCTCAATTTTCAACACCACTCCCAGGGTGGCCAAGACAACATGAACCTCAAGGTCTTCAAGAAGCAAAATCTTCCAAACAACAACACCATTAAAACAATAGCTCCTAAATAAATGTAGGTCCAAAACATCCAAACTCCCTACCAAAGTTAGGGAGTCATCAAGAAAAATAGAACACTGAGGAACAACCACCAACTTAAAGCACCTCTCCACCCAACACACCAACTCAATCTCAACCTCAATAAGAGAGATCTCCCTTCTATAGGAGAGGATGAATGAGAATCAAAACTACGAGAGTCACCAATCTCCTGCACAAACATGCTCCACCTCAAAAGGAACTAGGAGAAAGAAAGGGGACAACCCACAACAACAACAACAACTGTCTCCACCTCAATAGGGAAGGGCTCCACCTCAACAGGAGAAATCTCCACCTCCATAGGAGACGCCAATTGTAAAACCCAATAGGAAGCCAAAACTTTGGTAGTAAGAAAACACATCTCATCCCAAGGCAGCATGAGCTTTAGGTACAATAAGGAAGCAGCAAGAGGTAGCTCATCCAGTTAAAAATCATGAGAAAAAGAAACCACCAATGAGAAAGCACAGCCCAATAACATCATAACCAATGAGATGGAAAAAGAACCAAACCCCATCTAAGCCAAAATATGAGACATCTCAGAGTCCATAACACCCTTAACAAAATACACCAACCCACCCATAGATAAGACTAAACAGACCATAAATGCCAAAGGCTTCTCCAAAGCAAGGGAAAAGAAGAACAAGAGCCTTGATAAAGGCAGAGAGAAGAAGAACCCCAAGAGTTCAAAAAACCTATCTTTCCCATGGTCCCCAACCAAATTATAGGGAGCAAGAAAGAGAGGTAGAAGAATAAGACATGGGCTTGGCCTCTCAACCACAGACTAGAGCAAAGCAACAACGAAGAACCCCAAAGTAGGGAAGAAGCCCAAGAAAAGGAAAAATAGCCCTACCAAAACCAACAAACCTTCAATAGAGCAACCCCAAATGTGAGGGATAAACTAGACAAGGTGATGAACACCAATGACAGGGCCAAAAAGGACACACAACTCCAATAAACAAGAGGAGACACCCACCAAGAGTCAAAACTCAGCTATGAGCCAACACCACAGACTAAGCCAAGACCAACCCCAAAACAAGGAGCACTAGCAAAGAGGAAATCTAGTGACCACTAATAGAAAGAACTGCCACCTGCACAAAGGCTCGGGAAGCCTAAATCACTCCCAAAGGAGCCCACATCGCAGAAAAATGCAGGATCCCACTTTGAAGAAACATAAAAGTAGAAAAGAGCTTCAAGCCCAATAGGAACAACCAAAATAAAATCCTCTATAGCCAAATAAAAAGCAACACTCCACGACCCCTTAGCACCTGGTAGAGAGTAGAAACCTTCAAATCAAGGAGGAGAGAAGCACATAGCAACACGAAGAAAAGGGAGAGAGCCATCCTCCTCGTCGTCCTCATCGTGATCTCCCATAGAAATTTTAAAAATACCCCGGCCCCCACACCCTCTCCCACCCACACTCGTTCTCAGCACAATGTTCATCTTCTCTTAAAACTTATAAATATGTGTATCAATTGTTAACATGATTTAAACTATTTTTTTTATCAAGAAAAAGGGATCTAAGTCCTAAATCACACTTCTCCCAATTTTTTGTGGTTGTGGATTAAAAATGATCTCAAAACTTGCTTGACTATAAACCTCAATAGAAGAGTCAGAATGGTGGATCATGGTTGTAATCCATTAGTTGTGTTTTTTTGTGTATTAATTGATGATGATTGATTGTTGTAAATTAACTTAGTTTAAGGATGCAATGATGTTCCTAGGTAAACTATGTTTAGATACAATAAATTGTTATGATTTTTGAGAAATTGAGCATAGAAAGATAGAAACAAGATCCAGAAATACAAAAAGTAGACACAAAAGAAACCGGTGTGTAAATTTGACGATGAATTAGCTAGTATAGGGTGTGGTGCACCAGGTAGACTTTCCTCCTCATTTTTAAGATCTAAAAATTGTGTCACCAAAAAAATGTATAATTGACATTTTTATGCTCACTTGAGTCTTTCTAATGGGCTTTGGCTTGATTTTTCTTAGGCATAATGTTGTAATGTGGTCAAAACATTCACATTAGGGCTTAAACATTCAAATTATGATGTCTTTTGAAGGTGTTGTGAAGTGTTGAAAAACATTTCTACACTTTTCTAGAATATATTCATTACAATTCACCTAAAAATCACCTTTTTATCACTTATTAAGTCCTATTTTGAAGTGTTGTAAAGTCTTGTAACAAGATTTCATGCTTTTCTAGGCTTAATTTCACTAATTCAACCCTTTCTCATGTCTAAATTACCCCTTAATACACTTTCTGGCCGTTTTCAAGTGTGTTGTTAAGGATATTCCCGTTGGAAAACTTTTAATGCCCTAAAATTCCTGACACCCACTTAATTTGCTTAAGTGGGACCAAGTCGCCCATAGGGCGACTTAGTCCTTTTTACCACAAAACAAAAAAATATTTTAAATTTCTAGTAGGATTTTGTCCTCTAACCCTTGAGGTCAACCTATGATGTGTTACTTTTGGGAAATTTTAGTAAAATCAAGTATAAATAAGGGTTTTTCACCTCATTTTACATCTCTTATATCCTAGCTCATTTCTCCTACAATCATCTATCTCTAAATCACTTACAATCTCTTGCACTCATCAAGCATCCAAGCAAATCAAGCATTATCAAGTCAAGCTATTGGATTTCTTCATTTCACATCTTCAGATTTGAGCACCAATGGTGTGGTAAGTTTATGACATTTGCATTTGCATGTTATCTATTTATCACTCTCTTTTCATTTCATTTCATTGTTTAGGGTTTGATTACCAAAGTGGGGTTTGACCAAGGCAAACCCCTATTCTCTAACCCTCAACCATTTTCCCCCTTTTGCATTTGACTTTTGTATGTAGATTTGTCAAGCAATAGGTGTTGAAAAGTGATCAAAAAGTGCATAAAGTCAATCAAGTCAACATCACCTTATTTCAAGCTTTAAGAGACTTTCTACCCCATTTTTTGTAGAATCAAGTATAGACACTTGTCAGAAAAGGAAGTGTAGACCTGAGACTACAAGATTTTATCCCAAATTTCTCAACATCTGTAGGAGGACTAAGTCACAACCAGGGGTGAATTAGTCTTGCTTCTAGGCCTGAAAACTTATTTTGACATTTTTGGATAGCCATTTGACGGATTCTTGTTCCAGTAAAGTTTCCCGAAACTGGGACTAAGTCGCCCAAACTAGCCTAAGTGTCCTAGTCAACATTCCAGTCAAATTTCTCAGGATTCCAGAATCTTCCAACATCAAACTTCTAACTCTAGGTGCATCTCTTTTATTATGTTTTGTTATTTCATCATTTAGTCATATTCTTAGGCATTTCTACATATCCAATTGTTTTTTCCAACACTTCACATTTTCATAGTTTTGCATCATTAGATCACTTCAATTTCAAATCAGAGCATTAGAACATATTAATTAAGAATAATACATCTCATTAACATTAGTCTTGAGTGTAAACCTTTGAATTTTGGTCCCCCATCCAATCCCCTTTCTCCTTTTAGGTGAAAAACCCTAGGAGGAGCAAAGCATTATGAGGGGTAAAACCAAAATCGCCATTTACAAAAACACAAGTTTGAAGTCTCTGGTTTGTAGCTCCTTTCTTCTGATGTCAATGAAGTAATTTCATCTATTATTGAGAAAATTCAATTTTTGTGGCTTGGAAACTTGTAGGAATTGAAAGCATGAATGGGTAATTAGGCTTTACCTTCCTCCAATTAGCTTCAAATATGAAAAATTTCACACATGAAAGAGGGGGAAGGGTTGTATCATTTAGGGGCTTGCCTAAGTCAAACCCCATTTGGGCATTTCTACCTCCATAATGGTTGTGATGATATAAAAAAAGAGCTTACCCTCAATCAAGCAAAGGTTAAATGATAAATAAGTAATGAATTGACTAATTTTGTAACTCACCACTCAAATATACATTCCTTGATGGAATGAATTTATGTACTCATCACATTCAAGTAGAATTGGATTCTTCACTATTCAATCCTACAAGTGTTAGTACTAACAAAACAAATGACCATAAAACATGAACAAACTTACATAAAAATATGATAAATGATTGACATGATGCTTGACATGAATAGATGTTGCAATAATACTAATGATTCTACTCTTGATTTCTTTTCGTATGCTCAATTATTCTCTTGTTTTAATTTTCAAATTGCTACCGATGAAAATGGTGAAAATAACTTGTATTTATACGAATTTTTTCTAATTTCCCAAAAATCAAATGTTGATAACCAAAAAATGAAATTGGAATTTCAAATAATAAAATATTGATATCGACATATTCAAATTGGAGCCAAAAAGTGTTGGAAAAAAGTGTTGGGTGCCCTAGTCCAAACCCATCCTTTTTGGGGACTTAAACATTGGGGGTAAATATTAAATTCTTTTTTTATTTCAATTATAATTTTTTTTCTGAAGGTATTTATAAAAAGGGAAATTAAATGCATAATTAGGTCCAAGTGCATAGAGGGGAGCTTAACCTAGTGTGGAATTGTCATGGGTGACAATTTTTGACACCACATTTAGCCCCCACTTTAGTGAGAGTATGAACTTATGCTCAATCTCACATTAAAGTATGAAAAATCCAAGAGGAGTTCAATTATCAAAACATTGAAGAGATAGGATGACATCAAATCTAGGGGATGTGCTAGCCCCTAGATTCAAGATCCTATGGAAAAAAAAAATGTATTAACGAAAAAAGTATCCCTTTTTCACTTAATTTGGGAAAAAATAATATTAAAATGAGCCTAATTTTGCCATGATTTAATGTTGTAATGTGTTTTACATATTCAAATTAAGTTTAGGGCCCTTTTAAACTAAATGGACTTAATTGTGCCTTATTTAGGGTATTGTAAGGTGTACCTTTACACTTTCACATTAATCTAGGGATTTATTAATTAACTAAGGTTAATTTACCTTAATTTTCTTGTTTAATTTAAATCCAAGCCTAATTAATTACAAATGTGAAGGGATAAAACCCAACATTCATAAATGCCATTACACAACAATTAATTTTGGAAGGTGTGTCTTAGGTAGGTGACCTAGGACCCATTCGCCACATGGAAAATGGTTCCTCACTAGGTTAGGTAGGACCCTATTACATAACATTTCACATTGCCCGAAATGTGTCCTAGGTAAGTGGCCTAGGACCCATTTTCCACATGGAAAATGGGTCCTGACTTAGACCTAGGACCCCCCTTGGGATATTTTTTTGGAGGTATTTTAATGATTTGAAATCCATGATTCAATGTCAACTTGTGATATTTGAATTTCAAAAGTTAATGATAAGATATGTATAAATATAAGGTCATTTCACTATTTTTCATAACTAAGAATCTAAGCAATCTTAATGAGATCAAGAGTACTTTCACAAAAGCACTTCAAGAGCATTCAAGAGAAATTTCTAAGGCATTGAAGGGAAGATTTGTAGAATATTATTGCAACAATCAAGATCCATTTTGTCATGTCAAGGATGTATTGCATCATGCATTTTGTTGAGCTAATGTGTTGATGTAGAATTCAAGACCTAATCAAGCATATTAAAGGCATTGTTTCACATCAAGTTTCATGATCAAGATCTACATTCATTGAGGCCACTTCATGTTAGTTTGCAAATCTACAATCCAAGGTTTCAATTGAAGTTTGTTTGTTACATGTTATTTTTCATTCATCATTTCTTTCATGTTTCATTTCAGTTCAAGGTTTAATTACCAAAATGGGGTTTGACCAAGGAAAACGCCTATTCCCTAATAAAAAACATTTTCCTCCTCCTTGATGTGTGATTCCAAGTTTTAGGTTGAAGATCTATTGGAAAGAAAAATTGGAGAAAGTTAAAAATTTGTCAAAGTTGCAAATAAAGTTGTCAAATCATAGAAACTAAGCTACACAATTTATTTTGAGCTTTCTAACAGTGCCCAACTAGAATCTGGGATTGTAGACTGAGAGGAATAGAACCCATAAATTGATTTTCCAGAGCCTTAGCTAGGACCCATTCACCAAAGGGCAAATGAGTCCTCAGTGAGGTTTGAAAAAGAAACTTTGGTGAAAGGTACATAACATTTGACCCTCTTAAAACCTTCCTTTTGACTGCTATATTAGTTAGGTTTGATTTCTAATTATCATTTGCATATTATAGCACACATATTGAATGAAACTAGAAGAAATGGGTGCATCACATACTTCCATTTCGGATCACCCTATTTTCCTTCTTTTCATTTTGGTGAATATGACCTTTTGAGCATTGTAATTTTTTTATTTTTGGAGTCCCTTTCATCCTAGATTTAGATCTTGTATTCATTTGCATTGAATTAGGTCTCATTTAGAGTGTGTAATTTGCATTCAAATTTTCATTTCATCTAGGGTTTTAGGATTGCATTTTTTTCATTCTTTAAATCTGAAAAACATTAAAAAAAAAATCAGCTATCTTGCATATCATTTACATCATATAAACTTGCATTTAAAAATTGAAACAAAATTCCATATCAAATTAGGTGTTCTAGGTTATCATTTTGTCACATTTTCCACTTACATTTCACATTGAATTTTATAGAAAATGAAATTGAAACTTACTATAACAAATCAAAATCTGAAAACCACTAGAAAACACCTAAAAATCTATCAAAATCATTTTTAAAATCCTAATCCAGGACCCATTTTCCGTAGTGTGAATGAATCCCTAATCAAGTCATAATCTAAATTTTTGGACATTAAAATATTCAATTTTACATTCTATTTGTTGCTTTCATATTTTTGTTACTATTTGTAGAACTTTTGTTTCATTAATTTGATCATCTAGCTTAATTTGGTAAATTTAGTGCATTGTGTGATTTGAAAATTGCATTTACAAGAATTCATTTTTATATTTTCAAATAGTGTAATCAAAAAATTACCTTGTTTAGAATCTGAAAATTGCATTTACACATTGCATTCTAGGTCATTGCATTGCACTTTACCTTCTTTCCATTTGTGGTTTGTACAATAAGTTTGTGAAATCTTGCATGAGCTTTACAACTTGGTGTCCTATTAGCAATACTATTGTGAGATGTATTTCAAGACTCATGTCATCCCACGATACACCATTCACCATGGATCTTGGGTTTTCTAACTCTCTTTCCAATAGTGTTGATAATCAACCCTCTATGGATCATAGCATGCATACCTCATTTCCCATGATTTCCTTACCTACAACCAATGTGCATGATGTTAAGAACACCATCCCTACCATGACTAGTTGTACTCAAGCTTTGGGGTATACCCAAAGCCAAGGTGGAACTTCAATTCCTCCTACAATTCCCATTTCCATTCCTACATACACTAGTACTCAAGTCACCAAAACCATCTAGCCTACTAGCAATGTCAACACTTCCTTAGGCATTTCCACGGGGAATCCTCTAGCTTTGTGCATTCAAACACCATATCTCCTCAACCATCCTCCCTCACAAATTTTAAATTCACTTTCCCTCCACATACATACACCACTCGACCTTATTCCCCCCCACCTTATAATAACAACAATGGCACCATCATCAACAAACTTTTGCAAAACATGTCAGCCATTCAACAACAAATCGCCACCATAAATCAAAACAACAATGGCCAACCTTCACAATAAATCAAAACCAACCTGTTATCCCTGGAGATATTGAGAACACAAATTCCACAAGGTGTAAAGATTCCTATGTTTTAAAAATATGGTGGTAAAGCAGATCCTATTAGCACTTTACCCTCTTTCCATTTTCAGTTTGTACAATAATTTTGTGAGATCTTGCATGAGCTTTACAACTTGGTATCCTATTAGAAATATTGTTATGAGATGTATTTTGAGACTCATGTCATCCCACGATACACCATTCACCATGGATTTTGGGTTTTCTAACTCTCTTTCCAATAGTGTTGATAATCAATCCCTTATGGATCATAGCATGCATACCTCATTTCCCATGATTTCCTTACCTACAACCAATGTGCATGATGTTAACAACACCATCCCTACCATGACTAGTTGTACTCAAGATTTTGGGTATACCCAAATCCAAGGTGGAACTTTAATTCCTCCTACAATTCCCATTTCCATTCCTACATACACTATTACTCGAGTCACCAAAACCATCTAGCCTACTAGCAATGTCAACACTTAAGTATTTCCATAGAAAACCTTTCTAGCTTTATGCATTCAAACACCATATCTCCTCAACCATCCTCCCTCACAAATTTTCAATTCACTTTGCATCCACATACATAATCCACTCCACATTATCCCCCCCACCTTATAATAACAACAATGACTCCATCATCAACACACTTTTGCAAAACATGTCAGTCATTCAACAAAAAATTTCCACCATAAATCAAAAAAACAATGGTCAACCTTCACAATACATCAAAACCAACCTATTATCCCTAGATATATTGAGAAAAAAAATGCCACAAGGTATAGAGGTTCCTAGATTTGAAACATATGGTGGTAAAGGAGATTATATTAGCCATGTTTCCTCATATACTGTAACCCTATGTAGTGATTTCATCTTTGAAGATAATCTCTTGGCTAAACTATTCCCTAGGTCATTAAAGGATACTTCTTTAGAGTGGTTTTGATCTTTACCAAACAATTCAATAAACTCATTCAATGTGCTTATTGATGCCTTTTCCAACCACTTCCACATTCACATGGGTCCCAAGATGACCCTAGCTGATTTAATCACATGTAATCAAAAAGATGATGAAAAGGTTACTGATTTCATAACAAGATACAAAATTCTTTATTCACAAATAAACATTAATATTCTTGATGCCAACCTCCAATGAATGTTTATTGCCAATTTACAAAGAAAAATCCAAACCAAACTTGATAGGTTAAATTCCCATCCTTTACACAATTATGTACAACCCTTCGTGATTATCAGAATTCGGCTTATGGTTGTGATGTGAAAAATCCTCCTAGGCGTCCTAAAAATTCTGAATCCACATCTCAAAATAGTTACCAACCTTTCAAGAAAAAAAATAGGGGCTTTTTACAACTTAATTCCCCTCAACCAAATCAATAAGTTGATAACCAAGTGGCTTCCATAAAGATGACAAATCCTTTTTCTTTTGGGGATAGGAATAGAAAATTTACCCCTCTACCTGATAACCTTCATAATATCATGCTACATCTCATGGAAAATATATGCTTTCTCAACCCCTTGTCAGAGCTCTTGATCCTAATAAACCATTACCCTCAAACTATATACCAAATTCTTATTGCCATTACCACCGAAAAAAATGGGCATGATACGAAATATTGTAAGTTTCTTAAACATCTTGTACAAGACCTCATTGATTATAATAATCTTCTAATTAGAGGTTTAAATGATCAAGGTAATAAGTCTATAGCTCATCCCAACAAAAATTTACAAAAAAATACAAATCCCATGCCAAAACATACTATTTCATTTGTCAAAGCTAGCGAAAAAAAGAATGATGTGTTGAATGTTGACACGAATGATGAAAACATAAAAGATGAAAATATGGATGAAGCAGTTAAAGTGGTGTTGTTTATCGAAGCTAAACCTCATAAGGTCTCAACCAAAATGCCCCTTGATATTTCTTTCTCACAAAAATACATAATCAAGCATGCACCTGATGGTCCTCTTTACATAGCTGGAAGAATCAATGACAAGCCTACTAATGGGATATTAATTGATCATGTCTATGTGGAGAATGCGATCACAGAAGAATTCCCATTTTTGCATGAACTCTATCAAGATACATTTGAAAAATTGAAAGCATGGATCAAAATGTATAATGGTTTTTCTTGTCCTATGATGGGCTCGATAAATCTCCCTCTAAAAGTTGGACCGAAAAAACATTAAATGTCTCATTCACCATCATCCTGTCATTGGACCAATTTCATGTGAATTCAGGCTATCCATGGCTTCTCTCCATGAGTGCCATCCCATCGGTTGTGAATAAATGTTTGAAGTTTCCCTTTGGAAATGAAATATTTACTATACACCATAGCACGACTTTAATCTTGTGGCTTCCCATTGGAACTTTTTATTGGATTTCTTTTGGCTTGAGCCTATTGTACCTATTAGAACTCATGAGGACTACTTTTTCAAAGCATATCAAAAGTTTAAGGAAAAGTGAATAGTATAATTATCCCTTAGAAACATGCCTCCACTTGTGATTGAGCAACCTATCCTTGATGAACAAATGATTGAACCAAAATCCCTTCCAAATATCCAAGAGCAACGTATGTAAAATCCTACTACTAGTTCCTATAAGAGAACACAAGATAGCCAAAACAATCTCGTTGTGCCTCCTAAAGTCAAAAAAGTTTACAAAGCTAAAGAGGAAGTGGTTGAACAACCTCCTATGGTTCCTTTCATTCCCCCCCTAAGGGGAGATAAGAAACCTATGGCTGAAAAACCTGCTCCTACACAAATACAGATTGATAACAAATTGAAATGAAACTGAAATGGTAGAGAGTGTAGGTGTAGACATCGTGCTATTGCATGTATGTTACAAACTAAAGAAGAAAAGAGAAACATAGAAAATCAAAATCTGAACTTTCCTGAAGCAATGCATGATGACTCTATACCCTCGTTGCAACGTAAAAAGGAACCTTCTAGAGGAATTATCACTCGACCTCCTGTTGTGATTAATTTAGATGATAACATTAATATTGTAAAGATTGATGAACAAGTTCATAATGAGTTGAATTCATTGTTCTCCTCTTCTATGAGCTTAAATGAAAATTCTCCTAACAAGAGTGTTGAACTTGGTGCTTCCCCTAGTTCAGCACTTGTTTTTTTCCCGTTGGCTAGTTGTCTACTTTCCATACATAATGAACAAGATTGGGATGTAGACGACCTATTGTAGGTTGACTCATATGTGCCTTACTAGTCTTTTACTTTGTTTTCTTTTTCATTTTTATTTATGTGATTGCGTGTACATAATGTGATCTGCTGTGTTGTTTCATTTGATGTATCTCTCTCTCTTCATGTGAATTCCTCTGTACGTACCTACATTATTCTATATGTCATAAACATTTTATCTTTTTGTTTGTCTTGTGTTCTCCTTTTGGGGATGAAACAAGGTGTCAAGACATTTAGGTCTCTTCCATGTTGACTTAAAAGGATTTTTCTTTGTTTCTGCTTTCTATGTGCCATTCTTCCAATTCTATGAGTATTTTGGGAATGATGTCATTTTTGAGCTCTATAACAACATTGTACAGTAAAAATATGTTGACCCTGAATCCATAGATCCCTTATGTATTTTTGGGAAAAACCTTCCCTCCTTTTGCATGACGAAGCTTTATTTTGGAAACATATGACTTGACATAGGGATTTTTGAGGAAGCTATCATGTCTTACGAGTGAACATTGGCTACTTTAAAGCAATTTCTCATAGAAATGGTGTTAGCAACTGCTTTAAAGTGGGGGCATACATTGATAAGATCTTTTGACATTTTTCATGTTTCGTAGTGTGATTTTATTTTTTCTTGTGATGCTCCATTTTCTTGGTGGTGTCATTGGTTTTGATGTCCTCCAAGAGTGTGATATTTATTAGTGTATAACTTTCCTCTTAGTGGTGATGTGACACATTGCATTCCCTAAGTTTTAAATCTTTTACTCTTGACTTGTCCTCTCTTGAAGACATTAGGAACAATTTTCCCTAAGAAGAATACCTTACATGAATGAAGCAAAATCCATTTGAACAAGAACCTTTTACTAGAATTATTGTTCATAAGTGTTTGGCATAAAGCATCTTGCTAACCTTGTGAAGCTCAAACCCTAAATTCAAGGCCACTAAGCATAACACACCTTGCTTGTCAATGGAGCCTTGACTTGTTCATAGGTTTTTGGCATAACACAGCTTGTTAGCCCTATGGAGCTCAAAACCATAAATTCAAGGCCACCTAGCATAACACACCTTGCTTTCTTGTGGAGCCTCGCCTAGCATTGTGGTGCCTTATTGAAGTTGTCAAGAGGATAACTTTGATATGGTATGGGAGCTTAATATAATTCTCTCCTTTGCCACCCTATTGGGATACTCACCTATTGGACAGCCTAAGGTTCCACTACCCCAGAGTGAGCATGCGACAAAACAAAAATCGATAGCTTAGATTTGTTCCACATCATGTTGGATAATCTAGGCTTGATATTCTTGGTCTTTGATGTTGTATGATTGTGTATCTTTGTCATTGTTGCATACAATGAGTGTCTTGAATGTCTACTTTAGTGTGAGTTTGACATGGGTTCATACTCTCACTAAAGTGGGGGAAAAATGTATTAACAGAAAAAGTATCCCTTTTTTACTTAATTTGGGAATAGTTAATATTAAAATGAGCCTAACGTTGCCTTGGTTTAATGTTGTAATGTGTTTTACATGTTCACATTAAGTTTAGGGCCTTTTTAAACTAAATGGACTTAATTGGGCCTTATTTATGGTGTTATAAGGTGTACCTTTACACTTTCACATTAATCTAGGGATTTATTAATTAATTGAGGTTAATTTTCCTTAATTTTCTATTTTAATTCAAATCCAAGCCAAATTAATTACAAATTTTGAGGGATTAAACCAGACATTCATAAATTCTATTACACAACACTTAATTTTAGAAGGTGTGTGTCCTAGGTAGGTGACCTAGGACCCATTCACCACATGGTGATTGGGTCCTCACTAGGTCCTAGGACCCTATTTTTACATATCATTTCACATTGCCCGAACTATGTCCTAGGTAAGTGGTCTAGGACCCATTCACCACATGGAAAATGGGTCCTCACTCAGACCTAGGACCCCCCCTTGGGATATGTTTTTGGTGGTATTTTAATGATTTGAAATCTGTTATTCAATATCAGCTTGTGATATTTGAATTTCAAGAATTAATGATAAGATATGTATAAATATAAGGTCATTTCACTATGTTTCATAACTAAGAATCTAAGCAATCTTAATGAGATCAAGAGTACTTTCACAAGAGCACTTCAAGAGCATTCAAGAGAAATTTCTAAGGCATACAAGGGCATATTTGTAGAAGATTCTTGCAGAAATCAAGATCCATTTCATCATGTCAAAGATGTATTGTATCATGCATGTTGTTGAGCTAACATGTAGATGTAGAATTCAAGATCTAATCAAGCATATCAAAGGCATTGTTTCACATCAAGTTTCATGATCAAGATCAACATTCATTGAGGCTACTTCATGCTAGTTTGTAAATCTACAATCCAAGGTTTCAATTGAGGTTTGGTGAGTTGTTCAATTTTATTTTTTTTCATTATTCCTTTCATGTTTCATTTCATTTCAAGGTTAATTACCAAAACGTGGTTTGACCAAGGCAAACCCCTATTCCCTAATAAAACAACATTTTCCTCCTCTTTGATGTGTGATTGCAGATTTTAGGTTGAAGATCAATTAGAGGGAAAAATTGGAGAAAGTTACAAAGTTGTCAAATCACAGAAACTAAGCTATAGAATTTATTTCTAGTTTTCCAACAATTCCCGACTAGAATCTGGGAGTGCAGATTGGGAGGAACAAAATGCAGAAATTGATTTTCTAGAGCCCTGGCAAGGACCCGTTCGCAATAGGGCGAATGGGTCCTTAGTGAGGTTTAAAAAACAAGTTTGGTGAAAGGTACACAACATTTGACCCTCTTAAAACCTTCCTTTTGATTGCCATATCAGTTATGGTTGATTTTTATTCTCATTTGCATATTATAGCACACATATTGAATAAAATTGTAGTAACGGAAAAAGTATCCCTTTTCCTTAATTTGGGAATAATTAATATAAAATCAACTTAATAATGCCTTGATTTAGGGTTGTAACATGTGTTCTACACATTCACCCTAATTCTAGTGCCATTTTTAACTAAAATGTACCTAATTGTACCTTATTTAGGGTGTTGTCAAGTGTTTTATTACACTTTCACACTAATCTAAGCTTCCACTAATTAATTATGGTTAATTGGCCCCTTTAATTATAATATAAGCCTTATTAATTGCATTTTTCAAGGATCTATCCCGATACCCATTAATGATATTACATAACAGTTACATTGGCAAAGTTGGTGTCTTGGAGATCTGTGCTAGGACCCATTTGCATTTACTAGTGAATGAGTCCTCCTAAAATAGGACACCCTTTTCTTTACATATTTTGAATGAGTTTTTGATATTATTTCATCCCCCAGAAGCTTGGTCCTAGAAAATTGTGCTAGGACCCATTCGCCACTACTAGCGAATGTGTCCTCCTAACCTAGGACTCCCCTTTTTTGGCATATTTGAGATAGGTTTTTGATGTTATTTCATCTCCCTAAAGCATGGTCCTAGGAAGTTGTGCTAGGAAACATTCGCCCAAGGTGGCGAATGGGTCCTCCTCACATAGGACACCCCTTTTTGAATTTATTTGTGGTGGGATTTTAATGATTTTCAATTCTAGATCTGATGTCGGTTTGGTTTATTTGAATTTCGGGGTTAATCCTTAGATTTAGTATAAATATAAGGTTAATTCACATAGTTTCACCTAAGAATTATTATGCAAGTATCCTAAGAGTTCACAAGACAATTTTAGAGTATTCAAGAGAATTCAAGAAGACATTCAAGGGTAGATTATCAAATTTTTATTGCAACAATTCAAGGTCATATCATCATGTCAAAGGCATAGTGCATCAAGCATGTGGTTGAGCTAATGTTGTTGATGTAGTATTGAAGATCTATTTGCAAGCATTTTTTCATATCTAATTCAAGATCAAGATCTACATTCTTCATGGCTACTTCATATTAGTTTGTAGATTTACATTCCAAGACATCATCCAAGGTATCATCATTTCATGTTTCATGTTTCATGCTTCCATTTCATTATTTCATCACAAGGTTTAATTAACTAAAAGGGGTTTGACTGAGGAAAATCCCTATCCTCTAACAAACAACAAGTTTTTCTCCTCTTTGATGTGTGTTTGTAGGTTCATATGTTGAAGATCATGTGGAGAACAAGATTGGAGAAAAGTTATGAATGTTAAAAAGTTGCAAAGTTGTCATCTATATTGCAAGATCACGGAGAGAGCTCTACAAAATTTGTTTCATAATTTTGGGAGCTGAGTACCGAGGAGTTGGAAGTGTAGATCTTGAAGAATGAAACCCATATCTCAGTTTTTAGAATCCCTAACAAGGACCCATTCTCCAGTAAAGGAAAATGAGTCCTCTATGACCTAAAAGCAACAATTTTTCTACAAGGTACATATTATTTCATCCTTCCAAAACTTCCCTTATATTTTCTATAATAGTTAGGAGTCATTTCTTATTGTTATTTATGCAGTATACCCCTCATAATTGAATGAAACATCCCCTAGAAAATCCTAGTGGTTTATCATTTTGTTAGTTCATTTTGATAAATCCTATTTTTCTATGTTTCATTTTGGTGAACCTGATCCCTTTGAACATCCTAATTTTTGATTTGGAGTACATTAAAACCCTAGATTTTATTTTTGCAATAGTTTGCATTAGGTTTGCACTAGTTGCATTACATTCAAGGTTCTTTAAAATCGCATTAGTGTGCATTGCATATAGGGGTTTATATTTGCATTCTTGCATTGTTTAGCTCTAAAAAATTCAAAACATTTGCATGCATATTACATTGATTTTGCATAGTGTTTGCATATTAGTGTACTTTTCATCATTCATATTTAAAAATTGAGTTAAAATTTCATTTCAAAAGGTGTCATATAGGTCATCATTTACCCTTCATTTCACTTGCAATAGGTCATCAAATTCTAAAAATTTATGTCACAAGAGTTACAGTTTGAAAATGGGCACAAAAAACACATAAAACAACTTAAAAATTACAATTTTCACTTTTTTGAAACCCTGATTTGGGACCCATTCACCCTAGGTGGCGAATGAGTCCCTGATCAGACTTGAACTACATTTTTTGGCATTTGAAACTTATTAAAAAACACTTAAAAATCAGCAAAAACATTTCAAAAATCCTGATTCGGGACCCATTCACCACTACTGGCGAATGACTCCCTGATCAGGTATTGATCTGAATTTTCTAGAATTTAAAATCTTTGTTTTAGGATTTTGTTTGCTACTATATTACATTTTTGTTTTAATTTTATGGTTTTCTATTTCATTAAATTCATTGAATCTAGCTTAATTTGCTTCATTTAGGGCATTATTAAAATTCAAAATGGCATTGACAACAATTCATTTTCAGTCTATTGCATAGTGTAATCAGAATATTACCTTGTTTTAAATTTGAAAATCTAAAAATGTTTACATTTTTGAAATTTTGCATAATATGGATAAAAGTACTTTTCACTTTTGCATACACATTGTTTACATTCATGAAGTTTTACATAAGTTTGATACAAGTGTTTTTCATTTTCAGGTACACATTGTTTGCATTTTTCAAGCTTTACATAAATTGGATAAAAGTACTCTTCATCTTTTGATATACATTGTTAATATTTGTGAAGCTACATTGCATAAGATGGCTAGAAGTACTTCTCATTTTTTGTCAAACACTATTAGTATCCTTCCTTTCTAAACATCCTAGGAAAAATTCCATCCCTCGCACTCATAAGAATGCTTTCGTGAAAAAGAATACAATGGTGGATAATCATGACAATCAACTTTGATCTTCTCCTAATATCTCGCCTATTTGTGATGAAGATATTTTGGTGTTAGAAGATCAAACCAATGAGAGTTATGAGAGTCCTATTTTTTCTCTCTTCCCTTACCTCTCCTACTAGGAAAAACATTATTGAACAAGAGAATGCCATCATTGATGACTCCCCTACTTGTGATGAAGTTATTTTAGAAGAACCAAAACTTAAATGTCATGAACATCTAGTTTGTAGCTCTCCTAAAAACTCTCCTACTAGGGAAGGTATCATGGAGGAGGAGAATGACAACATTAACAATAGTGATGTGACTTCTTTAGATGATGGTGAAAATATGACATTAGACTCCCCTTCATTAGAAAGACATCAAACTGAAACCGTTGAGGTTATGAATGCACAAGTGTCTGTTAGATCCCACTTGATTGTTGGACCTCCTAAATACCTTGTTGGACATCCTAAGAATACTCTAATTCTTTACCCACCCTAACAAAAACTACAAGTTTGAAACAAACTTGTCCTTATCCTTGAACCACCAAAAAACAAGCCTTCACTTGATGATGGTAATGCTTCACAACAAGTGGGTTATAATACCATTGCTCATACATATAACACTAGGAACAATCTGCAACCATGACAAGAAACTTCAACATCCTTACCATTTCCTAACCCTATCTTACCTGGTCCTCCTTGTTTTCCTTTAAAAAGTGGAAAGGAGTAAAATATTATTTAACAACTAAAGAATACTCCTGCTAAGATAGCATTATGGGACCTTATTCAAGCCTCCCCTCATTATCATAAGATGATTCAAAGTGCTTTAGAACAAGTCCCTACTCTTCCCAATGTACAATCAAATGATGTGGTAGTGCAAATTCAAGCTATAACTCCAATCAACTTAGACATTACTTTCCATCGCGATGAGTTACCTTCATTAGAAGAGCAAAAAAAAAGAATCTTTCATGATAATAGCTTATGTTAATCGAATTGGGATAAAGATTACTCTTCTTGACAATGGTTGGGCCCTTAATATGTGTAGTGTGAGCCTTTTGGAAAATATTGACATGGATAGAAGTGACATTAAACCCGATTCTTTATCTATCTGTGGATTTGATAATATAGGAAAAAAATTGCTTGGAGTTATCACATTACCTATTAAATTTGGAAAGGTTATCTTACAAACCCTGATCCATGTTATGCCTCATGACATTTCATATAATCTCCTCTTAGGCAAACCATAGATTCATGAGATGAATGGGATGCCTTCTACCCTTCACCATGTAATGAAGTATGTCTACAACAACAAAGTTTACACACTTAAGTCTGATCCTCAACCTAAAAGTTATTTGATTGTTTAGAGAGAAGGAAGAGATCCTTTGGAAGTATTAAAACAAGAAGAAAAAGTGAAAATCACAAAGAAGAACATAAGAATAAAATTGATGAAGTCACTAAGCTATTGGACGACAATTGGGGTTCCTTAGATTTCACACCAACATTCATGGGCGAATACAAGATCATAAAAAAAGATTCTGAAAAGGGAAAAGAAAAAGTGGTAATGTCAACAAAAAATTCAAAAGCATACACCTCAACTACTTTAGAAGATAAATTGAATTACACAACAAAATTTGATGAAGTTGATTATGAGCTATTGGATGTTGTGGTTGTCATTGATTTCAACACTATTAGCATTAATGTCTTAGAAATTGTATATGTCTAGGATATTGAGAAAATTGTAATGAAATAAGTTGTAGGTTTCCAGTGGTGAAGTCAAGTTCAGTTTGTTGGTTAGCTTAGTACGTTGATGATCAAATTGTGGATTAAAGGGTTTTCTATGGGTAAAAGCACAAAGCTGCGTCACACTTTATAAAGGAAACGACCAATGTTGATCCAATTTTTAAACTTGAATCACTAATAAATGGCATATATGTTTTGAATTTTGAATGATGTAAACTAGTAAAATATGTATTTTTTAGTATATTTAATGTTTGTATTTTTTTTAAAAAAATTTAAAATTATTTTAAACTGGTTTTTAATAAATTAAAACTATAATTTAGTTGTTGATAAAATGCTGAAAAATGAAGTTGCATGGGATGTCAAACTTTTTATAGTAAATTTTAGTTTTTTTCTTTCAAATTTTGTGTGTATATTTATAACTTGAAATTTTAGTGCATGGATATATTTTTTTTCAATTTTGATAAATATATATTTTTAAATAAATATTAAAATGTGCGTGAATAAAAAATAGTTGTTTTCATCGGACGTCAACTTTCATATTAAATATTTGTCTAAAATGGAAAAGATATTATACCATCTTAAAATAGATTCGTTTATCTAGTGCATCATATTTTTTTCAAATTTTTAAAATAAGTTTTAGTATTTTTCCTTGGCATAGTAATCGACCTAATATTTTGTGTTGATAACCTACTTTTAGTAAAAATAAAATATAAAATATAAACAATACTTAAATTATTAAAATAAATATATTTTTGTAAACTACACTTATGGATCTACAAAAGGGTATTTTTTATATATTTTTAAAAATGTTATTTACATTGGTAGGAGTTATTGAAACTTCAAGTTTTTCAAATAATTTTATTTTTTGGTAAATTGGACTCAAAGTGGCGCTCCATATATTTTTAGCCAACAATTTTGGTTAAAAAATTTGTGGAAGTATCTAACTTAGCTAGAATGAATCTTACTAGATCATATGTTTGACTAAAATTGATTTTTAGTTAGAAATACTTAAATTCAGTTGTGCTAATAAGTTGATTGAAAGTGTGACACAACTTTGTGCTTTTACCTCTATTGAGTATAGCTAGTTTATCCATGTTAAGTTTCAGAGATTCACGTGAAGAATTGGTCGTGTTATGAGCAGATGTGTTTTGACAGTCATTTTGTTGCTTCAGTTGGTGTTCTTGAATGAAGATAATGTGATTTTAGTAAGTTCAATTGCTTCAGATGCTTATATGATGATTCATGATGTTTGTGGATGTTTCTAGATCGTGCTCTATCTGTGTTGCACATCTGTATTGATCATTGTGCTCATGATTAGAGATTTTCTCTTGCGTGTTCATGTTTTTCATGTTCTTGGTTGATAAGGTGTTGTAGCATGTTGTGGATCTTCGAGGAATAATTTTTGAAGGTGTTTCATGTTCGAGGATTTTTTTTTGGGTCTTCATTATGTTGTGGCCGACATTGGTCGATTCACATTGAAAATTATTTACTGTTTTGGGCTGACAACTTGCATATGTTTTATTATTTTGTTGAGGATGAGATGTAGCGATGTAATCTCTTGTTGCGGATATATATGAAAAATTGTTTATTTCATTTGAAGGTGTGCTTGTGTATGAGATGTGTGAATAATGTCATAATCATTTGAAGGCAGAAGCAGAGTGTGAATAAAAGTGAGTAGAGTGTGAAGAAGTGTTCATGTGCTTAACCAGAACTGTAATCAAGCAATAGCAAATGCTATTTTCTTAGTTCAAAATCCTATGGATGTAATTTCCAAATATTTTTGTAAGAAAATGAGTCTTCCTTTTGTAATTAAGTAGTGAGCTCTAGGTAGTGTGCCTGAATGCATATGAATTCCTCATTCAAATTTCTTTATACTTTTAACAGGGCATAATCTTGTGGACTAACCTCCACCGTGGTTTTTCCCCTAACAGGGTTTCCACGTAAAAAATATTGGTGTTATGTGTGTTTCTGATGTGTTGTTGATTTATGCTTTCATGGTTATTGATTAGATCTAAGAATAAGGTTAATAAGTTTAATAAGTTTGAATTTATGTGACAATTGATTCACCCCCCTCTCAGTTGTTTGCCCTCGTGTTGCCAACATGAACAACCATTGAATCCTAAATAAATGAAAAAGCTTTATGGAAGAGGTTATGAACTTATGAGACAACTTGGTTATAGTGGAAAAGGATGTGGTGCTAGAGAACAAGGTATCTATATCCCTATAGAGCCTAACATTTTAAAAGGCAACTCCTTAATTTATTGGTTATTGTCCTTTGATAAGGAAAAGCCTCCGAGACCTTCCTTAGTATCAATAATATTACAAAAGATTCTTCCAGAAAGCGTTTTGAAATTTGGTGCATCCTAGTGATGGATACTACCTATGGAAATATTTCATTAGGTGAGGGCATCAAAGTTGAGTACTTCATTTACTCAAATTCCCCAGGATTATATAATGGAGTAGGCACTCCTTACCACATGCAATAGGTGTAGGATCATGGGATGCACTCCCATTGCATGTGTTTTACAATCGGCCCAAATAATTTCTTTCTTTGAGAACCCAACATACCATCAATCATCTCGGCTCACCCTTGTCCTGCACTAAGTGGGGGCAAGGGGTTAGGCAACCTTGTCCTCATATGTCACTTTCATTGTCTCTTTTGGCCATTTGACTGCATTCCATGTATATATAAGAGAAAGCTTGGGATGTGGATGACATGCCTTAAATTGGCTTGCATATGACATACTTTTCTTTCTATGTTCAACATTACATTTTTGAAACCCCTCCCCTTATTCATGATGTAGCTTTATTTGGAAGCATTATGACTTGGCATAAGGTTTTTCGAGGAAATCTCTCATGTCTTAGGGAAAAGCATTGGCTACTTTAAAGCAATTGGTCATAGTAATGGTGTAGCAACCACTTTAAAGTGGGGGAATACATCGATGACATCTTTCAACATATTTCTTTTGGTGTGATTTTCTTTTTCCATGGCATTTTTCTTGGTGGTGTCATTGGGTTTGATGTCCTCAAGAGACCAAGATATTCCTAAACACTCTGATCTCCCTTAGTAGCAGTGCTTGGCCTTAGGGCATCCATAGTGGCGATTTGATGTGTAAGCTTATCCTCTCTTGCAGGAGAATTCAGGCTTAATAGGCTAGAGAGAGCCTTACATGGGCAGAGAAGGTTCCAGCACTGTAAAAAGCATAGACATGTCATTGAAATACAAAAGCATTACATTACCAGGTGCCTTATCGGGAAGTTATTCAGGGATAACTTGATTATGGATGGGAGGTAATAGGCTCTCATTTTTCACCTCAGGTGGGATGGCTCCCACCTAGTGGACAGACTGAGGTTCTACTACCCCAGAGTGAGCAATGCATGTTACAGATAAACAACCTAGACCTGGTCCACATAGTGTTGGACAGACTATCAAAGCTTGATCCTTGTTATGGACAAACAACCCCATTTCACATTGTGTTGGAATGGTTGTGCTTGATCCTTTGTTTTTCTTTATTTTTATTGACCTTTGATAGGGTATGACGATGTATCTTTGTTATTGTTGCATACTAAAGTGTCTTGAATGTCTACTTTAGTGTGAGTTTGTTAGGGGGGGGAAACTCTCACTAAAGTGGGGGAAAAGTGTAGTAATGGAAAAAGTACCCCTTTTCCTTAATTTAGGAATAATTAATATAAAATCAACTTAATAATGCCTTGATTTAGGGTTGTAATGTGTTCTACACATTCACACTAACTCTAGGGCCCTTTTTAACTAAAATGTACCTATTTTTTCCTTATTTAGGGTGTTTTAAAGTGTTCTATTACACTTTCAAACTCATCTAGGTTTCATTAATTAATTGTGGTTAATTTCCCCTTTAATTCAAATCTAAGCCTCATTAATTGCATTTTTCAAGGATCTATCCCAACACCCATTAATGATATTACATAACACTTACATTGGCAAAGTTGGTGTCCTGTAAATCTATGCTAGGATCCATTTGCCTTTGTTGACGAATGAGTCCTCCTAACATAGGAAAAACCTTTCTTAGCATGTTTGGAATGGGTTTTTGATGTTATTTTATCCCCCCAAAGCTTGGTCCTAGAAAACTGTGTTAGGACCCATTCACCACTACTAGCGAATGGGTTTGAGCCTAACCTAGGATGCCCCTTTTTTGGCACATTTGAGATGGGTTTTGGAGGAGAATGTGTCTATACTACTCTAGAAAGTGTCTTATTGATTAAATATCATTAAATTAACTCTAACAAGTTCCCTCACCTTGCAAAATTCCTAATTTTAGTAGACTCAAAACACCCAAACTAAATTTTTTTGAGCGTGAGAGAGCTAGTTTAGGGTGCACTACACCATAGACCATCTATTTTTACTGACAAATTTGATTTCCCATTTTTTCGATTTCTAATTTTAGAGATGAAATTTTAAATTTGGGGCTTGGTGGTAATTTAATCTTGAAAATTCAAATTTAAATGAGTCAACCTAAAATTTACTTTATCCTAAGTTCCACTATATAAACATGAATTATTATTTCAAAATCAATGAGAAGAATCATAAAACAATTATATTTTGCCAAAAATACATTCAAATTTGTAGGTTTTCTAGAGGAACTTCAAATTTGATCAAGTTGCTATAATGATTGGAGTTTGATGGTAATGGAAGAACATGATGGATTCTTGGTTTTGGAGATTTATTTAGCCTTCTTCAACAATCTAATGAGTTTGTTTTAGAGTTTTCACATCTCTAGCCTTGATTAACTTGCTTTCCTAAGCAAGGTAGGGTCTGTGCAAGATCAAGGGGGTCCAAAAAGTGGCGATGTGAAAAAAAAAAGTGTTTTTAACACATCCAAAAACACGAAATTTCTGCCTTTGACTTTTTGTAGGCTTGGGTACAATATTTGTTAGAAATGGATATCCATTTAGTTTAAATCATAATTTTTAATTCCATTAGGTTCGGGCCCAACCACTTTTTTATTTTATATATTAAAATAATATTATAACATTATATTTTATTATAATATATTATAATATAATTATATATAAATATATAATATAATATAATATAATATAATAGTATTATAAAATATTATATTTATATTATACTATAATTATATATATTATATTATATATTATATTATTATATAATAATATTATATTATATTATATTATATAATATATATTATATTATAATATACTATATATTATAATATACTATATTATATATATATATATTATAATATAATACTATTATAAAAATATTATATGAAATTACAATATAATATATATATTATATTATATGTTATATTATTTATAATATATATATTATATTTATATAATAATATATATATTATATTATATAATAATATAATATATATTATATTATATCAATTATAAATATAATATATATTATAAATAATATATTATATATTACCTCAAAATAATATAATATATATTATATAATAATGTAAAAAATATATATTATACATAATATAATGTATAATATAATTTATATTATATATTCAATTTTTATATGATACATTTGAAAAAAAATGTCGCCAATTTATATATGGTTGGGTTCAGGACTCGACCATATATTTAAAAAAGTATAAAACAGGAAACAGATATGTGTTTCGTGTGTTATAAATTAAAAAATAAAAATCTGAGAGCTCATATTTAGCTCATTGTGCGCGGTTTATTTTGCTCTCCAACTTAGTTATTCATTTGCTAGGGATCATTTTTCTCAAAATCAATCAAATTTCAAAGTTATGTTTGGATTTTTATGTTTTTATTCAATTTATATTCTTTTTGCATTTTTTTTTGAATTTTAGTCAAAAATAGGGTAAATTTGATAGATTTTTTATTGCATTAAAATCATTGTTAATTTTGAAAATTTTTATCAATTAACAAGTTTAAAATGGATCAACATGAAAACCCTAACTCTGCACAATATGAAAACCTTAATCCCGCACAAGATGAAAACCCTCCAAATCCTCCTTCATCGCAATCATTGTTTCCAAACCAAAACATGCCAACAATACATGAATCTATTCATAGAAATTTAGATCAATTGAGAATTGTATGTCAAATCTATAAGACAGTCACTAAGCCATCAGACATGAAAAATACTTTGGAAACAATCATTTCAAATGTTGAAACTTTGGCAACTCAACACAATAGATTTGCACAATGGCGAGAGGAACAAAGACAATTTTATGTTGATCGGTTATCATATGATGAGATGAAGGCACTTGATATTGAGAAAGCCCAATTAGCCCAGTTATTCATCGATCATAGAATAGGATAACATATTGATGTGTGGAAACCAAAATTTCCAACTAAATGGTGCACCTATAGAGGCATATTAGATAATTTCTGGAGATGTTGGTGGATAGTTTTTGATAAACCACCCAACAAAAATCTTGATGTCCCTCAGTATTTTCTCTGAAAATTATATGTTGAGTTTGTGCTAGGGAAACATGTCAATTACTTTGACATGTGAGATTTCCAAGGTGTTGGTAGAGGGATGCCACAAGATAGACCTAGAGTACATTGAGTCACCCCAGTTCATCCTGCTCCGCCTATTGCTGTCCCAACTCCACTACATTACCCTAAGATTGTTGTAGATGCAGGGACTTTGAGAATTTATGCCTTACATTCATTGAGTGATAATTTGGTCATGCACAACCATCATGTTGCGCAACCATTTGATGATGCATCCCATCACGATGGTGTTGCACCTAATCCATCCCAGCATGATGGTGGTGCACCTACTGCATCAGCTCCCACTAGCACACTATCATCATCTCCCACTGGTACACCATCCTCTTTGGGACATATTTGTGTGCCTCATCGTTGCATGACATGCAACAATTTATGTTTGGGTCCTCTCTCATGGTCCACCGAATCTTCCATAAACACATTCAACTATGAGGTTCATGATATGTCAGATGTAGGAGTTGATAGAGCACGGAGTGGGCCATTTGCAGGAGAGACATCGACTTCCAGGGACGATATGGGAGGACCGATAAGACTTATAGTAATGTCATAGTGTGTTTTATCTAAATTCTTTCATATTTTATGAGAGATATTTGTACTAATATACGTTTATGTGCTGGAATCTTTAACAGTAGTTGACAGAGGAGTAGATGTCGCAAGTGCAGGAGGTTACGCATACTGCCATTTCATTTTCCCTAGAGAATCAGTATACGGTATTATTTAAATTGTTATTTTAGATGTTAATTTTTTAAATCTATTATGTTTAAATACATGTAATACATATATTGATAGTCTAATGTAATCTTGTATTTTTATGCAGCAACCTAGTTCTTATACAACCTTGTTGTTGACTGGGTATGACCCATTGGATGAAGTTGGACAATAGGTACATATTTTTTTATTCTTTCCATTATGATTATATGTGCATGTGCATTTAAATTGTGTTACAATCTTGTCATTTTTAATATAGGAAACCATCTTAGCTAATTCATCCACTATGAGCCCATCTAGTGTCGTAGCATCACAGTAGGTATGTGTTTATTTTATATTGTAGATATTTACGTCTAGATAGGAGTAGATATGATTATTTGTCAAAAAATATAGGTTAATTTGTATCATTTTTATTTTATCTGCTATAGTCGTCTGCTCGACTCAGCACTGTGATGAGTGTGAGACCATTACTTTATACGAGAACTCTCGATCGTCCTAAGGGACAATCATATGTAGACTGTCTTGCAGAAAAGAGAGAAATACTTGAGGTAAACAAGAATTGCATTATTGATATAATATAGTACATGTATTTTGATGTTAAATTCGTAATTTATGAATGATGGCATATAAGTTTCTATTTACTAGTCTATATTTTCAACCATTCACATAATTAATCTAATTTGTGGTTTGAATTGTTATTGTGTAGGAAACTTCAGAGCAACTAACTCCTTCAAGGAGGTTTTATTTTGATGGTCCAACACAGGATTAGGATATGATATATATTGATATGTACCGAGGGTTTGATAGGATCTTGAGATGGCATATGGTGCCATTTTGTAAAATTTGTAAACTTTGTTCCTATAGGTATATGCCAAATTTGTATATGCACAAACATACCATATTCTAAGCAATTTGATATAGCACAATTGATATTCAATCTAATTTTTCCTCATGTGCATGTAATGCCCAAGCTATATTAACTCTAAGGAATGTTGCAATATGTGTAATATTTTCAAAAAAATATTAATATTGCTAATTAGCGTATAAGCATTCAAGTATACGCTGACAAGCAATTTAACTTGAGTCGGTGAAGATTTAGGGTATTCTCACCGTACATATTAATTAATAACATAAAAATAAGCATTAAAGATAAACATTGCATTTCATTTGAAACTCCATTCAAGATAACATATAGCACTAACATGTTTCATTCATTGCATTTGATAAAATATACAATACTCATCCATATGATGAGGAAGTTCAATAATAATTACAATTACATTCTATATATAATGTCCAATTCTTATAAAACAATTGAGGTGATGTTTTAAATACATGTTTATAAACCTATAAAATTGGGCAAGCACACATAAATTTCAGCGCCTCCATCCCTCTGAAGCCTCCTGGCTGCCATGATCAGCAAACTGTGACTCCAAGAGAGTGAGGTGCACATTCCACCCAACCATGTGGTACTTGTAGGTCCACCTCCCATGCTAGGAGATAGTAATATGGCTACCTAGACATAATCTACTAACCCTAGAAACAAGTACATAACTAACTGATGGTTACATTGCGTCCAGATTTAAGACAATCGAATGTACTAAGTATATGCTAATTTGTTACTTTAGGTGGAGTGTCATCACAATATTGCAAAGGTTACCCTAGTGTTTCTTCCTAGGTTCCGGCCCCCAACCTTGGGTTACCCTGGTAACCTCTTACGAAACCCGACCC
Organism: Sequoia sempervirens; assembly: GCA_007258455.2. NCBI lineage: Eukaryota > Viridiplantae > Streptophyta > Pinopsida > Cupressales > Cupressaceae > Sequoia > Sequoia sempervirens. The sequence continues at coordinate 7,368 of VDFB02285611.1, read as the reverse complement.
CAATGCAAATCATTGTGGAATTGAATGTATCTTAAGGAAACAAGACACCGATTTTCCATTCCGTGCCTTCAACTTATACTCAAGACTAAACTAGCCTTCAAGAGTCAATAAGTGAGGCATAAACATCTTGTTAAAGGTTTTAATCTAACTATTGTGTTATTTAGTTTTCACTGACTTACTAACCCTTTGTAAGTTACCCTGACACCACTTTGTGTGTCGGCCCTTACAAAAAGCCACTCCCCTAAACATAACATGGATTTCTAAGTTTTCATGACTAGGGTTTACAAAGTGCACAAAGTACATCACATAATAACAAATGACCCACAATGGTCATTAAGACTTTTATCATAAACCAGGTAACAAAACACCATAATCTAACACATGCACAACCCAAGTCAACTCAAGAAATATATTTGAACAATAATACACCCTTTCTATACTATTCATTCTGGAAGACTTATTCAACTAAGACTTTCCCAATTTGCCCAAAAGAACACGACTAAAAGCAAATCAAGACAAGTATATGTCTATTGTTCGAATATACTAAATCCAATCATTGAAAATAATTAACAAGTAATTATAATAACTTAAATACAATTATTTTCACAACCAATTAAGAATATAACATGATTTAATTCTAATTTTAACTTTCACAATTTTACTAATCAATATCGGTCAAGTTCTATATTTTAACCTTTTTGTTAAATATCTAACTAATGTTGTTCCTAACATATATATTTATACACAAAAACACTTCTTATTTCATAAAAAATAAATGTAATTTTTTTAAAATAAATTATTTAAATAACATATAAATAATATATATATATACATATACATATATATATATATTATTATAAATCTGAAACAATAATTCGAAATTATTTTCTAATTAAAAACTGTTGAATTTTTTTGTGGGTTTTAAATGAAACACAAATTTTCCAAAGTTTATATGGAATGTTGTTTAGACACAGCCATGGTGGTTACCAGTCGGCAGCCTTCCCCATACGGGGAGGCGGCTGTGTAGCAGCCGTCGCTTCCTGTGAGGGCAGCGTCGGCCGCCTCCATAGCCGTCGCCCCATATGGGGGCGCCTGTGGGGGTAGCCCCATGGCCCCCTCCATAAGAATGTGTTTTATACATTGACATTTAAATACAGTCAAAAATTCTACGAATTTTCTATTTCGCATAAACGAAATTTAACACGAATTTCGTACGGCGATTTCACAATTAAATTTTCATATAAATAAACAAAGTTCCTTTCACTATTCAATTTATATATGTATATATGATGATATATATATGTATAGATATATGTATATGTATATATATTAATATATATATATATATACAAATCTACAGGGTTTCATACTGGGAAAATAAATAATTTCCACAAAGTTTCAGTGGGGAAATTGGGGAAATGATAAATTTCTTCCGGGGTCTTCAAAAGAACATGCACAGTATTTCCAAGTCAAAACCTAAATAATTCCCGGAGGATTCAATTTCCTTATTCAACGAATATTTCCCTTCAGACAATTAAATACTATCTTCAGAGAATAAACTACAAAAGTTTTCTTCTTTTCTTATCAAAACTTCACAAGACAAATACAACAAATAATTTCTTTGCAAGAAACACAAAGATTTGAATTACTTTTAATATCTTTTCACATACTTTCCTTTCCAAAACAAACAAAATAAATTCACAAGAAGATTACCTATTTTCCTGTGCTTTGAAAATTGACTGGTGAAGATCTTTGCCTGTAGCTTCCACAATTCTTTCCCGAGATACAAAGCCCAAACAACAACCAGAGATTTTCCACCAAATTGCAACAAAATACCAAAAAGCATATACAGAGAATTTTACAGAGCACCAAAATATTTTTCCGTGAAGAAAATTCAATAGCCTCTATGATATTTCCAGATCCCAATTAACCTCCGTGAACAATTCTTCAACAATAATCAATAAATGCACTGGCACACATGTCGAGAAGTGCAAAATATCTTTTAACCACTTCTCGGAAATCTTGCCTTTTCAAAATTTTGCATGGTTTAATTCATTTATTTAAATTTAAAAATCAAATTTCAAATTGCATGCATTTATTTTATTTTATTTAAATTTACAATTTCCAAATACAAAAATTCATTTAATAAACAAAAATACCATTTCCACAAAAAAAAAAAATTAATTTAAATATTGAATCTATTCACACACAATTTTAAAACAATTTAATTTAATTTATTTATTTATTTAATTAAATAAATTTAATCTTTTAAGATCAAACTATTTAACCAAACAAGCTAATTAATTAATTAAATAACAAGCAACTAATTTCTTCAACATTTAAAAATTAATTTAAATAATAGTAAATATAACATAATTAACTATTATTTAAATTGACATTTTTCCTTTCAAGCAATTAACCAAACAGAAGAATGCAAGACAACCTATGACTCAAACCAAAACTGACAATGTACAGTGACCAGGTTATAGACTAGACTAGGGTGAACCAAACTACTATCTCCCAATCAACGTATCCGTTGAGTCTTGACACGCTCAGACCTGAGTAACCAGGTGGAGTCGGTGTCATGTAAAATTAAATCTGCAACCAAAACAATAACATGTATATATATATAATCCATTGAATGTATTACATCGTATGAGAAAAAATCACGATATCACAGGCACTTGCTAGCGAAAGTGATGCCATTCCGCTTCCACACCACACGCTACATCACTAACAAAATAACTATTAGTCCATCATAAACATGTACATAGCAATAATCATTTGAAAATAAACATCTACGCTATCTCAAAACATGTCTAAAATCAATAATCACCATACAATGTATCATCATGTCGCTGAATAAATCCACTATCACTCAAAACCAGCAATCAAAACATCCAAACAAAGTATCATAGTCTAACAGTGTAAAAACATATTAGCAAAAAACATAAGCATAAATCAGGGTACTTTACATCCTCCCCCTAGATCAAGCCGCTCCTTAAAGCCTCACATGCAACGTGATAGGGATAAAGCCCTCATACTGGGTCGCATATTCCTTAAGTGCAGCGTAAGCCCCATGGCTAGATCCCATTGGACCCCTCAATTCGGGATCAACGCCTCTTGTTCTTGAGACTTATTGCCTGATTGTGACCGGCCATGGGCTCCCCAGCCACTCGCCCATCCCCTACTTGTAACGACATCCAATCAAGTACATGAGAAATGTCGATGATATGGTCTAAGAACCCATACATGGAAACATCATTTGGTGACAAAAACTCCGTAGGCGAAGTCGTGATACTACCGCACCACCTTTAAGATCTCTAATGTCTAACGTAAACGAGGTGTATGCCAGTTTTAGAGCCTTTCCATAACGGATAGGACTCTTTCACGGTCGCACTCAAAGAAACACTCTATCACCAACAGCAAACTCTCGGTCTATCCTATGCGCATCGACATATTTCTTTTGCCTATCCTGAGTTGCTATCAAATGTTCTCTAATACGGTCAACCTGTTGCTCCATATCTCGAAGCATCTCAGGTCCAAGTAATACTCTATCCTCTAGTCAATCCCAACTAAGTGGAGTTCAACAAGGACGACCGTATAATGCCTGAAATGGCAGCATACCTATGGAACTCTGATATCCGTTATTGTAAGTGAATTCTACTAAGTACAAGTAATCCTCCTAATGTGATTGTTGGTCCATTACGTACATCCTAAGCATATCCTTTAATATTTGGTTAACTCTTTCCGTTTGTCCATTAGTTTGAGGATGATACGCTAAACTAAAGTTCGATTGTGTACCTAGAGCATGTTGTAATGAAGTCCATAGGGCTGAAGTAAATACGGGATCTCTATCAGAAATAATCCTACGAGGAATCCCATGTAATCTAACGATGTCCTCCATAAATATCCTAGCTACGGATGAAGCATTATATGATGATCGTACTGGTGAGAAATGAGCCACCTTAGTCAATCGGTCAATAGTTACCATAATGGCATCATGTCAACGTGATGACGTAGGTAACCCTACAATAAAGTCAATAGATATAATGTCCCATTTCCATTCAGGAATGAGATGTGGCTGCAATAATCCAGTGAGATGTTGATGCTCAGCTTTAACTCGCTCGCATTCAAGACATCTCGACACATAATTAGCAATATCACGTTTCATACCAGGCTAGAAATACAATTGCTGAAGATCAACATGCATTTTCTTAACACCTGGATGAGCTGAATATGGAGCCCGATGAGCTTCAGTCATAATTAATGTACGAAGACCCTCAAAATATGGTACATAAATTTGACCTAAATGCCATAATATACCATCCGATTTTAGGACATACCCTGCAAATCGACCTTCTAAAGGTCTACCAGATTCAATCTCTGACTTTACTTCCTGATATAATCTATCAGTAGAAAGTGTAGCTAATATTTGACCTCTCAAATCTACTTCAAGAGTAGTAGCAGAGATCTCATGTCGACAACGACTAAGAGCGTCAATCACTACATTCTCTTTTCCCTGAACATATCTCACTTCAAAATCGTACTCACACAAGAACTCCATCCACCGTCTCTGCCTAACATTCAAGTTAGGTTGCATGAAAATGTATTGTAGACTACGATGATCAGTGTGAAGTTTGAAACGATGACCTAATAGGAAATGCCTCCATCTAACTAATGCATGCACTACTGCAGCTAGTTCTAGGTCATGAGTAGGATAATTTAATTCGTGATCTTTGAGTTTGCGAGACTCATAAGCAATCACATGCCCATCTTGCATCAAACTCCGCCTCCCAAACCCTAAGGATGCATCCCTGCATTACAAACTCTTAGTAGGATCAGGAACAATCAAGATATACATTAGTTAATCCCTCTTTAAGTGTCCTAGTGCCAACCCACTCATTCAAAACAAACTTCTTCCCTTCCTTTGAAAGAGAAGTATTGTAATTGACTCCATTCTAAAAATCCCTCCTTACAAATCATCTATATAGTAACCTAGACCCCTAAAATTACTTAACTCAATTTTGTACATTAGTAGGTGCAAAATAATCTACAATAGCTTGGATCTTTGAAGGATCCACAGCAATACCTTTACCAGATATCATATGTCCAAAGTATTTTATTTCAGTTTGAAAGAAATCACACTTCTTCAGGTTTGCATACAATTGATTTTCTCTTAAACATTGCAATTTACCTGTCTCAAGTGTTCTTCATGTTCCTTCATGTTTCTCGAATAAATTAAAATATCATCAAGAAATACCAGGACAAAGCGATCAAGGTATGTATGAAAAACACCATTCATTAGACTCATGAATACTGATGGTGCATTCGTTAACCCAAACGATACTACTGTGAATTCGTAGTGCCCATAACGAGTTCGAAAAGCAGTTTTATGAATGTCTGCTTCAGCTATACTTGAATTGATGATAACCATACTCAACCCGATTTTAGAGAACACATTAGCCCTTTAATTTGATAAAAAAGATCATCGATTCTAGCAGTTGATAACGATTCTTAATCGTAACCTTGTTCAATTGATGATAATATTCAATACACAACTCCAGATCCATCCTTCTTCTTTACGAAGATAACGGGTGCTCCCCAAGGGGAAACACTAGGACGAATGAAACCCTTTTCTAATAGTTCCTCTAACTGGATATAAAGTTCCTCTAACTCCTGAGTCGTCATTCTATAAGGAGCTCTAGATATAGGTTCAGCTCCAGGAACTAGATCAACTCTAAAATCAATATCCCTCTTCGGTGGCATTCCAGGTATGTCATCGGGAAACATGTCTACGAATTCCCTAAGAATAGGATGATCATCAAGAGATACCTCTCGACTCTCACCCTCCTCCAAATCAGTAACTGTTGTTGCAAATAGTTGACATCCCTGACGAAGACATCTCTTTAATTGCATAGCAGATAACAACTCAGCAGCGAGATAGGTCTTGAATACCATTTATCACTACACCTAAATCATTGACAAACTAACTGGCCTTTAAGTCGACATACCACTCATAAAGATGATAAGATGCTAACCAATCCATACCTAAAACTATGTCATACGATCCTAAGGGTGTAACATATAAATCTACTAAAGTAGTTAACGTACCAATTTTAAGTTCACAATTATGTACTAATTTTTCTACTGCTACTTTCACCCCTGAAGTGAATTCAACTTGCCACTTACCACCTTGCTTTACCGCCACAAGACCACAACGGTCTACGATGGTCGGTGAAATAAAGGAGTCAGTGGCTCCAGAATCAAAAAGAATTGAAACACTAACACCATGTAACTTACCTGAAGTCTCGACCACTGTGTTCTGGTGATCAGCTTGGCGATCATTAACCACAGCATATACTGTATGTGATCGTCCTGCATCACCCACTGTAGGCTCTGAAACTGTAGGTCAAGTCCCAAAACCAGTAGAACCTCTCATCGGACACTGCCTAGCTATGTGTCCCTGCTACCCACATGAGTAACAACCTGTGCCTATGCCTCTACCAAATCCTCTTCCACCCGAAGGTGCATTGGATTGCTGTAAACTACCCCTACTAATAGTAGACTGAGCACTCTACGCAAGCTGATCCTACCTATTGCACTTGTTGCGCCACCAGTTGCGACCCTTTCTTTTTTGAGGACTACTACCTTGCTGTGGTTGTGGATTATTGTTCTTTTGACGTGTTCGTTGTTGTTGTTGCTGCCCACCCTTTGTGGGTGTCTATTGGTTCCTAGAGGAACCTCTTGTCTGTGCCTGTCCACCCCGTGGACTAAAACCTGCTACAGGAGCACTGCCAATCTGCACTCCTGTGTGCCCACCTAATGCCATAACAAGGTTCTCCTCCACTATTTGAGCCTTTTCCACTGCAACTTCCATAGTCTTTGGCTCAAAGACTCAGACACCACCACTAATGCGGGCGTTTATACCCCTAATGAAGTGTTGCACTAGCATAAGCTCATCATCGCCAATGCCAGCATACTGCTTGAGTTCATAGAACCTACGTTCATATTGCTCAACAGAAAGAGCCAACTGACGTAGATCATGGAAATCATCAGCTTGTTGCTGCATCCAGTGTTCCGACAGGAACCGTGCTCTAAACCTCTCAAGAAACATCTCCCAAGAAACTGACCCAATATCTAAGTGGAGCTTCTGCTCCTCCAGGCGCCACCATGTAGAGGCGAATCCTCTCAAGTGCATAATAGTGCATCTCACACGGGTATTGCTACCGTATGGGTGCATGGCGAAGCATCTACCCAAATCTAGTAGCCAGGTCTCTGCCTCTAAGCCACCTTCTGTACCATCAAAAGTAGGAGGACGTGCCCTCAGTAAATCTCTCATGTGTCCTGCAGTGATAGCATCCTGGT
>VDFB02285610.1:0-21829 GCA_007258455.2 Sequoia sempervirens | reverse complement strand
GAACATGGTCAGAAAAATCGGAACTATTGCCTTGGCCACTATTATATTTAAAGTAGTCGTATTTGTTTATTTTATACACATATCATATCATAGTAATATTTACTTTTAATTTTAATTTTTTATTCCTCTAACTATTCAACTCTCAAACAACCTTATAACCTTATAAGAAAAATATTTACTTAACAATTAAAATTTTACAAACTTTCATACGTAACTTCATAACATTATAAGAAACCCAAATGTAGATTAGAAAATGACTATTAAGTGTGATTAAAATAAAAATAGCAAATAATACTTCAAACTTTTACAAACTATTTTAAAGAAATTAAAAAAAATAACTACAAATTTATATATGAAATTTGATTCTTATATAAGAAAAATTGTAAATTTATTAAAAACACATGAAATTTGATTCAAATTTTTTTAAAGTAAATTACAAATATTTATAACTCTTATATATGAAATTTGATTTTTGTATAAGAAAAAGTGTAAATTTATTAAAAAGATTAAATAAGCTTTATTAAAATTTACTTAATTTTATCAATTAATTTATTGAGTTCACATTATAAATTTACCTTTTTAATATTTTCTTTTACTTGTCAAAATTTACCATATCATATCAAGTACTATAAATTTGTCTTTTTCACATTGAATTTACCTTAATTTACCTTAATGTTGCATACAAAGATTTTACCTTAATTTATCACATTATAAAACTTAACCATATCATATCAAAATTAAATAATTTACTTACTACATGTGAAACATTAATTTATGTTTAATAAATTATTAAACAAAGATTGAGGAAACGAAATTTACTACTATGTGAAACATTAATTTATGTTTAATAATTCATTAAACAAAGATTGAAGAAATAAAAATTAGGCTTAACGGTTTAATCTAACAAATATTTATCTATTGTTAAAGTAGAGATGCAAATTATATAAGAAAACATATTTTTAAAATGAATTTTCTTAAATTTAATTGGCAGGAGAGTTTTACCCGATAAGGGCGATTTATACGGATCCATTATCCTAATGGCGCAGATGGAAAGCCTAATGGCACAGATGGAAAGCACAGAGCATCGCACGCTGAGTGAACATGGTCAGAAAAATCGGAACAGTTATGAAGCCTCATTTTATTTCATCTTGGACAGTTATTATTCAAAGCTGACGGTGAATAGCACATCCCATGTTTCAGCCAAAACAAATATTTTTCTGTGCGAGCCTGAGCTAGAATCGTTAGACCACCATAACAATTTTCAAGTGTTGAAGCAAGCTCTTAATTCTATAGTGTCACAGGGCTTAGGCATACTCCACACCTGAAATAAATTCTTTGTAACGTGAGAGTCCTCATCCTTTACCATTTTTTTTCGGTTTGATGCCTCTGTAGAAGGCTGAAAATTTGATGCCTCACATTGAACTTGAAGCTCTTTGGTATATGACCAAAAATTTACTGTGATGCTTTATATTTTATTCAGATTGACTTGGCTTGTATGCTATAATTTAAAAATAATAATATACCATAATGGCATATGTATTTCACTTAATATTATTATGGACTTCTATAACTTAGTTCGCATGTATTTCACTTTACACTGCTGTAACTTATCTATTTCACATTTTCCTATTTAAAACTTTAACATACTGCTGTCCCCCAAAAATGGCCTCGCGTCATTGCCGTCCTCAAACCATTTACCCACCTTTCCTACCATCCTCGTCCTGCAAATGTGATGGAGCATAGTTTTTGGGTCCTAGTTGGTGGGGTTCTGCTGCAGCTTTTGTCTTGGACGTGTATTGGCTACTATAGTAGCTAATTGTTTGTTTTTTGTTGTCCAGATGCTCTTGTAGCCCTCCTACCTTTTTAGACTTCATTTATTAGTTCTTAACTCCATTTGAGTAAGGAAAAGCTAATTTAGCTGTCATGAACTTTTAGAAAAACATTAGGTAAAAATGATTATTTTCAACTTCATTTTACTGGGCTTGCAGAACTTTCTTTTGAATGGCTAGGTATTGCAGATCTTAAATAGCACTTTTGACTAGACAAGCAGCAAGCTTTGAGAACTTAATAGAAACTATGATACCTTTTCATTTCAATCCTGCAGTCTAATTGGATTGTTCTGGCTTATTTTCCAATTTGTGTCCTAACTTGCATCATAAGTATTGCACTTTCTTTCAACCCTTTGTTCGACTCTTTTGAGACTTACTGTAAAGGGACTGGCTTCTATGCACCTATAAATCAGAAAATCCTTTTCCTCTATATTATTTTAATTTTCTTTTGGGCTTCTTTTACAGTAACATTTAGTTTGATGTTTAGAAGTTATACTTTATGCAAATTAATTCTTTTTATGCCTATTTTGTAAATGTGCAATTTTTGTTCTTTCCTTAACTGTAACCATTCATTATTGAATTGTTCTTTTTGTCCTCTACAAGATCATAACAAATTGAAACCACTATTTTCATTAACTAGGGCGTGGTTGGAAGGCCTCTGAGCTACGTCTCAAGTCATGGAATGACCTGCAAAAACTCTGGTACTACATTTTGAACGGAGCCCATATGTTAAACGGTATGGTTAAAACTTATATTTTATGATTACTTTAAGGCTGATAACGTCTATTCGGGGGTAACCGTGAGAAAAAGTTATCAATGCACTTTGATGTAGTATAGATCTCTGAAAATTGTTAAACTCTCCATTATAAGCTTAGTCTCTTGTAGCCTGCCAGTAGATCTGTTTATTTCTCTTTAGCATGTACGCTCGAATTAAACATTTAATCTTGATAAGATCTGTGGTTTTAATTAGGAAATAAGTAAATAAATTTGTACTTACGTATATATATTCTTGCTATCTTAGTATTTTTTTTAATATGGTTACTTTATAATATTATTTATGGAAATATTGAGAGTTCTGAACCTTGTTTACGATATTGTTCTTTTTGTCCCCTCTTGTGAATATTAACTTTTGAATTAATAAGCTAAATATTTAGCTTTGAAATTTTGTTTGTTCAGTTGAAGCGTCTAGCTATCTTCGTTTAATTAAGGAAATTGAACAAAAAGAGCGCATAGATAAGCTTCCTAATTTCATTCTCCCTCCTCCACCTTCTAGTCTTCTATTATTAATAGTTAATTTTGATTTTATTATTAATGTATGACTTTATTTTTTTTTAATTATTATTGTTATTGTTTTATTGAATAAACAAATATTGTATCAAATAATTGAAATACAAGAAAAATATATAAAATTAATATGTGTATGATTTTTATTGTTATTTATAATTACAAGAAATGGTTTACTGTTATATTATTTTATTGTCTTAATAGATATAAGATATTCTATTGAAACATAAACAATTTAATGATTAAACAAAATGAAGGATATTTGATGAAATAAAAATATTAAAATGAAAGACATTTGAACTAAAAAAATCAATACCAAACAAATTTTATGTAAAAAAAAATCAAAACAAAGAGATTTGATGAAAAAATAAATAAAATCAAAGAGATTTCATGAAACAAAAAAATCAAAACAAAGAGATTTGAAAAATATTCATTATAAAATAAATTAAAAAATCAAATAAATAAATCAAAGATTAAAAAATAAGTTAATTAAAAGATCAAATAATTCAATCAAAGACAAAAAATAAAAAATTAAGAGATCCAATAAATAAATGAAAGAGATTTGATAAAAGGATAAATAAATCACAAAGATTTGAGAATCTTTACCATAGATAAATTAAAGTTAAATGCACGATTTTTAACTTTTAAAATTTTGAAAATTATTTCTTTTCAATTTTATTGGCTAAAAAATTTGGACCGATAAGGGCGGATTTTGAGGAATGCTAACTATAAACTTTTTATCACAGTTTTTTTAGGACATTTTTCCCCACAAAACTATAATAAAAAACTAATTATTCAAAATTTTATTGGCTATGAAAACCACAACAATCTACAATAAACTAAAACAACCGAAATGAATATAACATTTGAATTTTACAACCAAAATGTTTGGTATGTTGCAATGATTAAACATTATAATTTAATATTTTAAGTTTAATTAGGCCAAGGCCGAATGCTTGTACATAAAAGTATAAGATTAAATCTTGGATGTGAAAATAATTCTCATAAAAATATAAGATAATAAAGAGCAGAAAAATAAGCTTTATTGCATAAATTTCGGTTAGTTATATGTTTTTGGAGTGCCTTAATTAGTTAAATGTTTTCTTGGGCCTCATGCATATCAATATCAATATCAATACCAATAGCAACTCAATTTATATATGATTTTATGAGAGGTTTGATTTTAGGGAGAAAAAATGGAACACTGAATTGCTGCGGATTCAAGATAAGAGACATCACATATCAAGCATAAGTATTTTCTTAGTTCTTGATAATTCATAGGACCATCGAAACTCTGAAGATTTCAAGTTTTATGTGAATTCTTTTCCTTTTGGAATGTAAATGGGGTAGAAGTTTCTTCATCTTATTTTATGAAGAGGTGGAAGAATTACTCTCTTGGGTAGTTTCTATTTCATTCCTAATAATTGTCTTGTAATTTATATCTTAAAAGTTTATAAAATGTATTATAATATTCTTTTTATTTTGTAGGGTGTATTTTCCTTCAATTGATAAAAAAATTAAAATCTTTAAATGCATTTTGGAGCACCACTTCCAAAGGGAATTTTTTTTCCTTTTTCTTATAAGATAATGGGGTCTCATTGAATGTCCTTCTGTGAATTCTCTCTGAACTTTATAAAATTTGAGTCAATCTTCATGGGACGCTAAAAACAATGAAGGGAAAGATTACTTATATAGATTAGGGCAAGAAGCAAACAATTTAAACATAACTGTTGGGGCAAGGGCTTGATTGATGACCTCTTTGTTGGCAACTTCCTTGGAAAAGATGGTAATTCTCTTCATTACACATTTGAATGTGTATATATATTTTAATTTTTTAATTTTTTTTTGGAAATATAACATGGTATTATTGTAAATTCTCTTTTGGAAGTTGAGCTTACAAAAGTTGGACAATCTAAGAAACAAGTTTTAGAAAAATCTGTGTATGGTTCCCTTTTGCATGTAATGGCACAGCATATAAAATTGGTATTGAGTGTATGGATAATAAGGTTTAGAAGTATTCTTTGCATTGAATTTAATGAGAAATTGATCTTTATCTCTTCTCTTAATTGATCTTTTGTAAAATCTTTGTACATAATTTTTTACTTATTAGTTTTAAACAATATACTCCTTTTTTTAAATCTACAAATTTTCTTTCTTCAAGAAATTATACTAAAAAAATATGGTAATTATTACTATTTTAAACTTCTTGTTATTTAATTAATTGGTTAATCCTCCTTATATGGTAATCTTAGAATTTTTCAAAAAGATTATTTTATTTAATAAACAACTTCTCCTTATAAATATTATAATTATTGCTATCTTTTATTTTTCTCTACATTTGTGTTGATGCCATTTGGCTGAAGTATTCAGTAGATATATATTTTTAATTAAAGTTGTTGCTATAATCGGCTGGGCTTAAATGTCACACACTAAGCTTTGATGCTTAGTGTGGGGCCCTCCTATTTGCAACCCCGTTTTTCTTTTCCCGTTATGCTAACTACCAAATGCACGACCATCTACAATGCATCATGCCATTAACCATTATATGATGGGTCCATAGCATTTGTCAGTGTGTTGGTGTTTGTCAAACCTGGAGGACTGTCAAGAACTTTACCTCGTCCCACAGAATATAAGTTAATGTTTTTAACTTATATTGTTTTACTTGTTCTTTATTAGGAAACTCTATTTTTAATTGTATAATATAATATAATATATAATTTTATATTATTTTGCATATTATATAATATTTTTCTGTTATATGTGTTAAATTGAAACTAAAATTATCTAAATAAATATTTATTTTTACTAAGTATATTACTTGTAATTAAAATTGTTTAAGTGGTTTTTACTAAGTGTATTTATAAATAAATTATATGGTTTGTATTTTTTATGTAAAGTAAATATTTATATTTTATAAAAATTGTGACTTATTTTAATAAAATAAATTTTTAAAAATAATTTTGAGTAATTTGATTACTTAATGTATTTTATTTTTTATTATTATCTTTATTAAATTGAAAATTCATCTATAACCATCAAGTATTTAATCTTATTAATTTGCATCTCATATTTTACAATATTTTTTTATAATATGATTGAACACAACACCTAGATAAATTATCTAGGCCATCAAACCCCACTTGTTAGTAAAACCAATGCACTTAAAATTGTCCAATAAAAATAATGCAATATATATTTTAACCATAGAAAACATAGAAAACATTGGGTTGGGTGGTGGGGACACCCTTGTCGTATACAAAGACATTAAAGAAAAAATCTAATAGTTAGTTGTTTTATCCTTCTTTAATTGTATTCTTATAAAAAAAAAAGGTACTATGAAAAAAAGATTAAAATTTAGATTGAAATTTTAAAATTTTATATTTAATTATTAAAAAATTACAAGTGGATCTATAGCCACCAAGTATTTAATCCTATTAGGTATTAAATTTCTAAGAATGCACTAAAAGTTGATACCTTATAATATATTTTTATAATAATATGAAGACTAAATGACATAATATATAGGGGAAAAAATTCAAGCCTTAAACCCACACTAATATAAAGTGAAACTAATGTACTTAAAATTATTTAATAAGATTATTAATATTTATTTCAAAGTGTCTCAAAAAAATAATAATAAACATTTATATTTAAAAACATGTGGTTATAAATCTAAATTTTAACCAAAAGACAAAGTATTAACAATATAATTGTTAATTGTCTCATCCTATGTATTCCTATAGAAAAGATAGAGTACTATGGTAAAAGAAAGATATGAGGGAAAATTTTGGATTGAAATTTTAAATTTTTATGGTTAATTGCAACTTATAGAATTTTTTTGTTTTATATTATCTCAAAGGCAAGTAGTGGTATTGTTATTTTATTTTATTTGTACAAATGATTTAATCTTATTTAATTTAAATATCTAATGTGGCTAAACACACCTCCTAGATGCACCACACTAAATTTTTATTTAATCTACAATATTATAATATATTTTTTTATAAAGGTGTACAATACCTAATCTCAACACTTGAAACCTCACCTAGAATCCTTGTGAAATAAAGCTTGAATGTATGGGAAATACATTCAAGCCTTCTTTGGCATCCCCAATCCACAAATCCTCAAAACTATTGGAAGGTCTATGTAATTATTTTACAAAGAATTTTAATTGTTACTTAATTGGTTACATCTTTCCGTCCACCTCAAAGATTTGAAACCCCACCAAATCCTTCATCAAAATTAATCTAAGTATTTTGGAGTGTTGGAGTTCTTAATCCCTTATGAATAATTTGCAAATAATATTGAGTAATTAAATACATCAAATTTATAAGGTTGATGATAGCTTAATCCTCAATAAAAGAAGATGAAAATATATTTTTTTATAATATTATGATAATATTATATTTTTATATTATATTATTATATTATATAATGTTTATATATTTTATTATGATTTATATTATATTATTATATTATTATCTTATAATATATCATATCATATATTATAATATTATAAATAATATAATTTAATATAATTATATATAATACTATAGTTTTAGTATAATAAATAATACTTATATATATAATATACATAATACAAACATAATTTAATATATTATATATTTAAACTATTATATTATAATATTTATATCTAATATAACAATATAATATTTATAATATATTATATTATAACAATATTATATATAATATAATATTTAAAATAGTATATTATAATATTTATATGTAATATAACAACATAGGATTCATAATATATAATATAATATTTTTAATGCATTAAAAAAAATCATCAACTAATCAAATTATTCAAAATTATTTTTAAAATTTTATTTTATTGGAATAAAGCATATAAATTTTATAAAATATTTTAACTAAAAAAAATATATTAAATTAAATAATTTTAATTTGAATTTAACACATATAACTATTGTGCACACATTATATAATATGCAATATAAGATAAAACTATATAATATATTATATTATACAATTAAAAATAGAGTTGCTTAATAAAGAATAAGTAAAACAATATACCTAAGTTAAAAATATTGCATGTTAAATTTTATTTTTTCAGGAGGCTAGATAAAGTTCCCTATATTCCTTTAGGTCTCACAAACATGGGTACTTTACAGCGAACTGATAAATGATAAATGCTACAAACCCATTGATAACAGTTAATGGCATGATGCATGGATGGATGGAAGGTGCATTTCCTAGTTAGCAGAAATGAAAGAGGAAAATATAACCCTATAGGAAAATAAGATTGCAATTAGCAGGGCCCACACTAAGTCAATGCTTAGTGTGTGACATTTAAGCCCAACCCTATAGTCTCGTTCCTTAATCACATTTTCCAGATCTCTCCTCATGGAAATATATATAATATAACCATATGCTTATTTATGTATCACCATACCTTGATTTGAAAATAGTGGGTCTCTCCCTTTATGCCTACCAATTGTATTCCTAAATCTCATGTTGACTACCACTTGTATTCCTAAATCCCCTGTTGACTAGTAAAGAAGAGTTTGTGTTGGAGACAATATTCAATACAAAACTATTCTACACCACAAATCCATTGTTAATAAACTAAAGTATGAATGTGGAGTGAGTGCAAAGCTATATCCTTAATATACTTCAAAGATTCATTTTTTTTATTTTTTCATATTCTTGTGATTTCAGGTCAGCCAGAGCTAGGGCAATAGAAATATTGGTAAAAGACTTGAAAGTATTTTCTTCATTCAATGAGGAACTATTTTCTATAATGGTTCAAATTGAGCTTCACATAAAGAAGTTCCTTCAAATGAACAATGATTACATTTGCCTTGTCTGAAATTTTTTTATATAATTAAAATTTGTTTATTCGCTAATTAGTTTGTTGTTTTGTGGTATGGAGCAAGGAGTTTAAGTTGAAGAAAAGACTATTTGTTTCATGTTGTAGTGGAATTCACGTTTCTAACAAGAACTGTGCAACCACACATATAATTTATTTATACACCTTTTATTACTTATCAATATATAGTTTAATTAAAATGTGTTTAATCACCTCCTTCAGATGCAGTTTCATTGATTAATTGATTATTTATTTGTTCTTTCAACATTGTTGCTAAAAATTATCAAACACAACATATTAAAACATAACTATTCTATAACTGGTAGGAACTTTCCGGCTGCTCTTGTTTAATATGTAATAGCTTTAAGTAGTAGTAATACATTTTTTAAATGTGTAGTAGGAAAAAAATATTTGAAAAGAATATTCTATTGTATATTAAATATTATTATATTAATTAATTGCTAATATATGATTATATATATCATAAATATATAATAATAATCATATTGGTAGTAATTATATATAGTATATCAAGAATTATATATCTTTATATAATTTTAATTATATATATTATATATACATAATGAGTTTAAAATATATTTTATAAATATATTTTATTAATATATTTTATTAATATATTTTATTAATATATTTTATAGTATGATTATTATTATATTATATTATATTAATTAATTTATATATAGTATAGATATATATAACATATACTAACAATAATA
This sequence comes from Sequoia sempervirens, assembly GCA_007258455.2. Taxonomy (NCBI): domain Eukaryota; kingdom Viridiplantae; phylum Streptophyta; class Pinopsida; order Cupressales; family Cupressaceae; genus Sequoia; species Sequoia sempervirens. The sequence goes on along the minus strand of VDFB02285610.1, from coordinate 12,128 downwards.
TACCAATTTTATATTATATTATTATATTATTATTAATATAACATGATTATGGTATATAATATATTATACATTAAACAACAACAAAAAATCAATTTTATGATTTTGTTAATCAAATCAAATAGTTCCACTTTTACTAGTGCATAATTGACTAGACATATTATAGACAAACTTTATACTATTTAGAAATAGTGTTTTTAAATGAATAGCATCAAATAGTGACACATTAGTCAAAATGTTTACCTCATACTAATATGACTCTACATACTATGATCTAATAGAATTAAAGAAAATTAGTTTTCATATATTGATATAAATTTTAGAAAAATATATACATTAGAAAAAAATAGTCAACTTATTTTAATTCTTTACTCGTATTGGTTCATTTGAACTAATAACATAGAATAATTAATATTAATATTAAAATATAATTATTATTAATATTATAAGAACATTATAATAAAGTATAATTATTATAGTAACATAATTAATATCAATTATAGTATATATAGTGTTATTTATTATAATTATAATCATAATTAATAATAATTACTCTTATTATAATTATAATACTAAATATACTAATAATTAGTATTATCATTATTATAATAATCTTACTATAATAATTATATTATAACATTATTAATTATCATCTTAATTATAATTTTTAGTAATTAATAATTAATGTTTAATAACACGTCTTGTTATAGATTTGTTATAATCTATTCATGTTGACTATTGAAAGGAGAGATACTGTGCATGATTAGCGGTGGGATTTGAAGTCACGATGATATGAGAATTATGATTTGATATATAGAATGTGTGGGAGGATTTTTGTTGAAGTTTGTGTTTTTGAATGTTGTAAGTAATAGAGAAAAAAATAACATTGTTTGGAGGTGAAGATTGTGAATGTGAGCTTGTTGCAAAAGAGTGAGAATTGTCTATGCTTAAAGTGGTGTGACTTGCAATACAACAGTAAAGGGATATCATTTACTGACAAAGGTGCATACCCTTATTTATTTATTTATAATGTTTCTTAAGTCTTCAAGACTAAGGGGTATAGAATGATGAAAAAATTTTGATTTTTCAAAAAAAATTGTTTCCCCAACGTAATGCAAATCTAATTGTATATGACTTTTCATTTTTGATTTTTTTTTATGTTTTGAAAAAAGTTCTTCTATAGTCTGGGATGTGGTTATACATATGGAACTTAATTTTTTATTTGATTAACTTTGTATTTTTCAAAAAATTTCCAAATAGGTAGTCATTGATTATGTTTTATTTAGATTAAGGAGTTAGACAAAGGCATGTCCAATAAATGCATTTGGTTGTTTATTAATTTTTATTTGGATTATGAAGGTAGATAGAGGCATCCCGATGGATGCATCTATTGAGATTTGTAGTAAATAATTATTTCTTCACAAGGTAATCTTTGGGATTATTTTATCCCTAAAACATCTAAAAATTAGATTTTTGCCTTGTTGAACTAGAAGACTTGAAAATATCAAAGTGAGTGGTACCATGATAGGAAATGGGCTCAGCGAGGGACTAAGATATCTTATAACCATAATTAACCACCAAAAAAAAATTCACTATGTATAATCTATAAATTGAAAGAAAGAACAAATAGAACAAAATTGTTATCTACCAACAAAAAAATAACTCTATATCATTATTTTTATCTCTATTTTAAGTGCATGTAACACCTTGTTATGATTCTTGGCAATTCAATAAATATGGTTCTTATAATACTTTGGCAAGTTTGTCAATGATAATGACGAAGAATTATAGCAAGTTGCATAGAAAAAAGTATGATGTTTAATCTCATCTCGATATAAATGAATAATATAAAATCACAACACAAAGCATGGACCCATAACTTTCTATGTGAACCATACATAGCTTTGTGTCTACCATCCCAAATATAATCTCCCAATTTCAAAGAGGAAGAGCCTGTTAACAATTTACTTACTAATTGAAGAAATTAAAAATCATTCTACCAAACTAATAGAGATACTCGGTATTCTCTCTATACACTATTGTGACCAGTTTTGGTTGATCATCACAGTTTGTAGCTACATTCTCTAATCCTTTAAGCTATTGACTAGGGATCTTTGAGATATGTATTGATAGAGAAATAGGGTTACACTTTAAAGGCTACAAATCCAAGATAGGGAACAAGTTTAAGAGGACTATCGTCAAGGTCATATACCAAGACCAAGATCTAAAATGAGACAACACAATCCAAGAAAAGTTGTTACGAAGTAGAGGGATTAGAGCTAAAAAGTATGGGTTCAAAGCTCATATGCAAATCCAACCCATGTTTTATTTCTAACCAACATGAAAAATACATAAATTGTTATATCTATTGGCTTCCATTCATGTATCAAAATTAATTAATAAATTCTATCACAAAATAGCATATATTAACAAGGCTAAATGATGAATAAATGAAGTTAATTTTATTTTAAGGATAACTTTGTTGAATGTGAATGATTTTATGTAGAATAATTATAGAAATTAAAAAAAAAGGAATCACGTAATAGATTTTTATATTCAAGAAGAAACAACTCATTATAAGTTGCAAGAACTTATAACAAGTATCAATCAAAAGCAACACTTCTTGAAGCTTATTGTTTTTCCCTAAAAGTAAAACTATTAACTACTTAAGTATCCAATAAAATATGTAATTTTCATTTATGTTTTCACCAAAAAATATACAATGCATTTCAGTTATATCTCATGTAGTAGTACCTTGGAATGTCATTCCCACATGATTTTACAACTAAGATAAGCCCAAAGGCTACATTTCTAGCAACACCTACTCTTTTATCTCAATTTCAATGCTTGCAAGCATAAATATAAAGACTTTCCAAACATCAATAGGAGAATGGACCTTGTGAGATGAACCCCCATGTTTGGTGATTATAAAAAATAGGCAACAACCTCAATAGCAACAAATTCTCTCAATACACGCTCAATATTTTCAATTATGATTTCATTTGCTTGACCTTCACATATGCAGTAGCAATCCTTACCTCTGTAACAAATATAATTTTCATTTTTTCTTTGGAAAAGGTTTCATCAAATTTTACATCATTTTCCCTCATTTCACCATTTCTATTATTTCTAAATACAATTTCAAAAATATTAATTTACTTTACTTCTTCAATAAATTTATCATTAAGTTTCTTCATAGGATTTGCATCTTCTAAGTCAAAAATTGACTTGGTAGAAACCTTTAAATTATTAGGTTTTTCATCTTGTATAGACTTTACTCGTACTCTAAAAGATTTTTTTTGCTCCATTTATCACCTTTGTACCAACTTTTGGGGCCTTTTTGGAAGGATCTCAAGGTGACTTAGATATAGATCTATTTAATTCCAACTAGCTTCTCCATGGTTGGCTTCACCAACCAAATCCAAATATCCATTGATTTGTAGCTTCCTTCCTTTTGTTCAACCTTCTTTTGTGTTGTGCAATATTAATGCAATGAGATTTCTACTACTTGAACCCCTTGTGGAAATTATTTCATTGCTTCTTCTTCTACCATAGATTCCAGTACTAGTGTTTCTATATGCACCTCCTCTACAAGGGTTATTATTCCTAAACAAAAGATAATTGCTTCATATATCATCTTTGTACAATTCCATAGTACTATATGTAGACACGTGAAATTAGCATTATGCACTTAATTAAATTCATATTCATACATTCACTAAATAAATCAAGCTCACTAAATCCATTCATTAGGTAAATCAAGGATCATCCATTTAAATTGAATAAATTAACTTTATTTAATCTAAGCCTATCATTACCTCATTTGATTAAATAGATCAATTTTTAATCAAATCCTTACATTCCATCTTTGAATTAAATAAACCATCTCCTAAGTTCATCTCCTTCAAATTGATCTCACATCACCCTTTTAATTAAATAAACCAAACTTTATTTAATTAAATCTCAAATTCATATTCCAACGCTTTTTATTTAAATAAATCAAAGTATCTAAGTCAAAATAGGTCAAAAACACCTAATCATCATCTAAGTTAATCTAATCTAATCACCTATCACATCCTCTAGCTTTTCCCAATTGCACCAATAAAGCATTTTAATTCATTTATTAAAATCATCATTTTCCCTCAACAAAGCATCTTTGGAGAATATTCCTCAAGTTTGAATTTGAAAGCAAGTTGACTTGTCCCTTCCAACATGGCAATAACTCCCCTCTTACATGTCCCCCACTTGGCATTAAAGTCACTTTTTCTCCCTCCAACAAGCCAATTTTGAATTTGAAAAGGCCAACCAATCTCATTTATTGGCACACTGACCAAAACTTGTACATTCCTCAACCACTCACAAGGTGACAAGTGGATTCAAGTCTCATTGGCTAAATCTTTGTCCCACATTGCTCTCTTTTGAGCACTCTTTCAACTTGAGAGTCTATAAGTAGAAGCTTCATTCTTCAACAAATCATCCACAATCCTCATGCAAAGTTACTCTCTTCAATGGAGAGCTAATTTTTTCCACTCCACAACTCATCATGTTGATCATCAACATATTAGGAGCTTATCAAGGGTTGGGAAAAGGGCTTCTTTCCACAGAAGCACCAATCCACTATGGGATAGGGTTTGGTCATGTTCTTTTATGCTTGCAATTAGTGAACTTTTTGTTCTATTTAGTTTGCATATTTTAGCATGGTTAAATATTTCATAGGGATGTTGAATTTAATGTGTTTCAAATAACTAACATGATAATATTATGTTAATATTTAAGCCATTTGCAGATTTAGCATCCACAAAATAGCGCTAGAAGGAGGGTTGATTTGAATTCTTAGCAGTTATTTGAAGTATTTCTCATTTTCGTCTGTTTAAGTTCTTTAAATTTGAAATGTTTGAAACAATAATTATGGGCTGATTTGCTTTACTCCTTTGCCTTCATAATCTTTGTCAAAACTTTTAATTTCTTGAGTCATGTCAATATGTTAAATTTGGTACTGATTGATTGTTATTTGCAACTATAAATGCTTTTTTTTTGCATTATCTGGTTTTGAGCATTTTGCACACATAGCATTTCCAACTATAACATTTGACAAAAATCCTCTAATATTTTTTGAATATTTGCTTGATTAATGTTTCATCACAATCATGCATTTTCCCTTGCGTTACTGTTAGGAATTTGCAGTCTCTTCGTATTTCTCTTTAGAAGCTAACAATGAGGAGGGTTAATGTGACTTTATATTATCTAAACAAGAATGCGATAGAGCCTTGTTCATTCTTTTTAATAAGATCTCCACTTATGGTCATAACATGGGTACGTTGACCTCTCAATTTTGATGCTTTATGTGATTTTGCATGTCACTGTCGACTTTAATATTGTCTCAACATTCTTTTTTGTTGATTTTGATGATCTCTCAATAAATGTCACTGCCACAGCTACTCTCTTTTTAATGCTTCATAACTATCTACAAATGGCCTAGCAACCTCTTGATTCTATAAGGCATCCTTTAATACCTTGGAGGCCCCGTGTCAGGAAGGTCACTGTTTTATTTTCCTATCAATAAATCTTGAATGTTAAATGTTGCATGCCGAGCTTCTGAAAGTATATTTAGTGTGAAGATATCGATGGCCTTTAATACTGCCAGAGTACACACAGATGTAGAGTATACATAAATGAATGAATCGTTGTGATTTATGCATGGGTATGGATTTATGCAAATTTATTGTGTACACTTTTATGCGCAGATTTATACATTGTGTGTGTTGTTATACATAGATGGTATTTGTCAATGTCACCATAAATCAAAACCACCAGAACAGAAGGGATGATTATGCTATTTGAGACATCTTTGCGTGTTTCCAAAAAGACTTTTCTTTCTTTTCCTTATGCATTTCTAGCAATTCTCACACGTTTATTCTTTTAAAACTTCAATGTTGTTTCATGCTCTTTCATTTATGTGACTTGTTAGATGTGGGCTTGATCTGGTATACTTTTTGGAGCCGAATATGTCTCAATCTTGAGTTGAGATTACATTGACCAGTGGGAATTGATTGTTGAGTTGGTAGTCTTGTTGCACCACATACCTTCGATCCAAAAAGGATTCTCATATTAACAACCGTTTCTGCTCTGCCACATGCAAAACAAGTTTAAGATTAGTTTGGTTGCTGCTCTGCAAACGTATTTAATATCATGAAAGCTTATTTTCATTCAAAATGTCTTACATGGCATACCAAGCTAATATTGTGAAGTAGTTGGCTAATATTTTCTTGTAGTAATCGACCTTAAATGATAGCAGGTACATCAGATGAGAGGGTGTGACTGCTTATAGAAATATTGCATTTCTTTTTGAAGACAAATCAACATCTCTAGGCCTATGATCTTCCATCCTAGGCGCGACTATGATCTGAGCTGCCACTGTAACTATGATTTGACCGGTCCTTGAGATATCTTGCTAGGTTTCTCTCAATGCAATAAAGTGAAGGTGATCTCTGCTACGAGGATGTTGCTCAAAGGCTGAGGAATTTGTCTTTACACTTGCCAACTACATCAGTTTGAAAGTTTTTAAAAATATAGCTTTGGGTGCATTTTCTTTTACACCTGCTAGTTTTATTAACTTAAGCATTTTTTTGAAGATTGTGAATGGTCACTAGCTGTACATGTTCCAATGGAGTGTAGCTTTAAATTCTTACCTCATTGGGCACAAATTTTTCCTACTAATTGCATCATCTTTGCAAGCTCTTAAAGGCGCCTCATCTCTGCCTTTTGTTTTATCCTCTTGAAACCTATTGAAATGCCTTTTCCTTCTACTTTCTCAACCTATCCATATGCTGATAGTAACTCAATGAAGCACATTTAATGAAATGTCCCCATCTAAGAAAAAAAATTATCAGAGATTATTTATGAGTTGCAAGTACTTGCTGCAACGATTGCCCCAAGGTTGTGTGGAAATTCTGACAGTGGCAAGTGGTGAAGTGGAAGGATAAGATAGGGAATCACCAAGAGACATTGTATGCTAGCGTGTGCAGCAGAATGGTGTGTGAAACAAAGCAGAAAGTTAGCGTTGAGGTGACATAACAGATAGAGCTATGTGTGGGAAGGAGATAAGGATGCTATGTGTAAGAGGCGAAGCATCATATCAAACAGTTCCATTGCTTCTTGAGGTATCATTTCAAATAGTAGGTAACATGCTTTGTCTATGCTTCTCTCATTGATATCAATGTTCCTCATTACTATTGGATTTCTTGTATTTCAATCTTGTTGTCTTCATTAATCGCTGCACAAAAGTGGGGTGTTGTAAAGGTTATTTGTTGAGTCAGCATAATATTTTAATCTTGTGCTTATGCCATTCGTGAGGACTCATAATTCTAAATTTTTTTTTGAAACAAACATTGGAATTCACATAGTAATCTCGAGTTTGGAAATCATGCAAATATCTTAACTATCATGCAAATCCCATAATAAAAGTTTTTGACTGCAATGTTGTTTTATCTTTTTGGCAGATTCATTTGTTTTTGTGTTTGATATATTTCTTTGCACAACTTATATCATGAATTTTTGCAGATTTGGAGTCATGGTGACCGAATGATATTCACACAGAGATTTAGAATCATTGTCAAAAAATTTGGAATCATTATCATCATTTGCAGGTTGGCATCAAGAAACGACGGTGGTTTCTCTTACGAAGGAATCAAATAACGACAGATCTGAATTGGAAAGTGGGCACTTGAACTTGGCAAAAGCATTTTTTAATGCTTATTAGAGCTTCCATTTATTGCTTTAATTTTTTGTTTTAAGCCAACTAGATCATTGATTTTTTTTCAAAGTTGGGCTAAAACTGAACACTACAAACTTACTTGACTTTGATTTTGGATTAACAATTGAACAAATCGACTCTCACTTGTCCTTTGGTGCTTTAAAAAGAACTCACAATTGCTTTGAAAGGTTAAAATGAACATGTGCTACTTTTTTGTGATTGCTTACTTAAACTAACATCATTGAAAAGGACATATGTGCTTCTCTCGTGCTTCACAACGATATTGAGAATTAAAAGGCCTTTTTTGTGATCTTAGGTTGAGATAAAGTGATCACCTCCACACTTCATTTTGGGTTTAAAATTGAAGAAAACACTTTGCGAGTGTGAGTAAACCTATTGCATGTGTTCTCCCTTTGTTTCTAAATGAAGGTTGATCAAACTATGAATATGTTTACTTGCTTTTGTTTATCTTAGAGGGAATTCCTTGGGAAAAAGTACTCACCCAAGGGAACGACTCAACCGGTAACACTCTAAAGCCAAGAGTATTTCTAGTTGAGATATAAATGTGGGTATTGGAATAAATGCCAGTATCATGCAGTTGACTCAGATGAGAAAGGTAGCAATGGTCTCTCGCCACGTTGGGTCAACTCCTACGAATGAAAAGTCTAAACTAAAACCCTTGTAGATATTGCCAAAATCCTTGATCTATTTTTTGGTGTAAGAATGGTTGTTCTGAAGCCGCCCCACACTTTACGATCTTTAGTAGAAATGGAAAGCATGCCATGGGAGTTTCATAGGTGTTGATGCTTGGCTGCCCCGTATAAGTGAGTGTCGTGGAGGGGAGCCAGTGCGGTCAAGCATCTAACCATTCACTAAAGATAAGTGTAGCTGGACTTTTCCAAGTGAGGACTCAACAAATATTGTCTTTCATATCCATAGGGTTGTGATTATTGTTGAAATCAAAACACTTTTATTGATCGAAAACGTTGGAAAACATACATTCAACATGAGCATCAAACCTCAAACCCTTTTGGAGAAGCAAATATCCTTGAACGAATTTGCATGTTATTGCTTGCCCTTGGGATTATCATCCTTAGAGGCTTCTAAGCATTTGGATTTCATCTCAATTTGCTCCTACTAAGGTCAACATTAGGTAACTTTTTCCTTAATTTCCTTGATTTCCACATAACACACCTTGTGGGATGAGAAGAAATTAAAACATTAGACATCTAGTTTCAAAACCTAATCAAGAAGTGTTTGTGATAAAAACAACTAATTAAGCAAAGTTAACTCAAATTCAACTCCACACATGTGCTTGGTCTCTTTTGGTCATATGGTTTTCATGCAAACATTGGTTTTGAACTACTCTTAGAGAAAAGTGTGTGCTTCAATATCTTGGCCTAGTAAACAAAGTCCCTCTAAGTATCTTAGGATCAAAATCAAAACTTTCATCCATCTCCTTAACATCAAATCAAAATCACCTCACAAACAATTCTTGGAAATCTTGAAAAAATCCCTCATGCTAAACTTTGGGCAAACATTGGAACCAAATCAAAATCATTTCATTTGATTACAATGTGTAGATGAATCCTTCTCCACATATTTAGTCAAATTATCGGTCTTTGTGAACAAATCTATCCCTTGATAACATCCAACATCTTGTGGTTTATGAGTTCACTATCCAAAATCCAAAATCAAATCAAATCAAATCAAAATCATCTTGTTTGGTTAGGTGTGTCTAGATGAATCCTTCTTTACACATTTAGCCAAATTAACATCTTGTGGACAAATTTACTCTAGGACAACATCCAACCTCTTAGAGTTTATGAGTTCACTATCCAAATCAAGTCAAACCAATCCAAATCAAATCAAAATATCAATCCAAGTCCTAAAGTTTAGAATCCTCTTCAAGGTTTCCTAAGAGTTCCAATCATTCACCAATCATCCATCTTTCATATCTCATCACCATCCTTTTGATCCTTTAAATCTTAGACTTTCTTTTTTGTACCTAGAGTTTGGATCAACCCAAAGAATTAGAGGTTCACCTCCCACATTCTTGAAAATTGATCCTTACTTTACGGTCCAAACTAGACCTCAACACAAGAAGAACATGGAATATAAACTTGCTCCATACATCATGAGTAATCCAAATCAACTAAACTTTCAAAACCTTGCAATGCCGATTGATTATCAAAACTCACATTTATACAATTTGGACATGAGATCATTATCCCCTACAAACCTCGATGGTACAAATGTAAGTATGCCCATTCAAAAGTTGGGAACACCTTTCCCGATGGTAGATTTAAATCCGAGTCCAAACCTACAAATCTATCAACCAAACTCCCAATGCATGAGTCTTCCACAAACAAACGACATCATCCCACCAAATCCATACATGCCAAGTACAAGTTTTCCAAACATGAACATTTCAAATCCACACTTGGCAAACTTTGGGATGGATATGTTTGCAAATCATACTAATGTTGTCCAAAGTCCAAACAATATGTTAACAACTCCATGTATTGGTCCAAGTCAAGGTAACACCATCCAAAATAAAAGTTACCTAAATCAAGACAATGTTCAATTTCAACCTATAAGGCCAAATTTGAACACCATCCCAAATCAGAACATTGTCCAAAATCAATTTTTTGATGATTCCATGCGAACACCATAAGTATACATCCCAAATCTGCTTAAGCCAAATCAAGGGAGTCAAATTCAAAATCAAGATCAAATTTCACTAAAGCAACTTGCTTCACATGCCAAACTAATTGAATTATTGAGCTAAAAGATATCTTCACTCCAAAATCAATACACTCGTCCATTGGTTAATCCATGTCATCAAAGCATTGGGTTGTGTCCACAACCACATCAAGAAAAATATCTCCAATGTCAAGAATTCATATATCAAGATTAACAACATCAACAACAAACCCAATCACCACGTCTCGAGGATCAAGCACCATATTTCAAAGATCACTCACCACCTCCAAAAAAAATCACCATAAGGTCAATTTAAAGTACAAGTCTCATAGGGTTATAAGTGGAAATACACACCACTAGGGAGACCAATCAAATTAGTCCTGCAACAATTGGTACAAGAAAATCTCATCAAGCTCCCCATCTATGGGAACTATCAAGAATCGAACATAAAACTGCCAGGGTATAATGAGAAGCACCTTTGTGATTATCATAGAATAAAGGGACACATAACATCAGATTGTGTTCGACTCAAAAAACTCATCCAAGACCTGATTGATCAAAAGATAATCACTATTGGGGACAATGATAGCATTGGAAATCTCTCCACCACAACTATTGAGAACAAGGATCAAGATCAATCCACCACTAAGCACCTTGAAGCTGTGTCTAATTCATCCAATGATCAAATCAACATATGTCAAGAGTCACTTTTCAATCATGATCAAAATACACCAACCAACAATGATCCAATCCAAGAAATGTCAACATCACTTGACCCTATGGTTGAAGACATTCACAATCTCTCTGCCACAATTGTTGAAAATAATGTTCAAGATCTCTCAATTAAGAAGCACATTGAAGATGTTTCTACCCCATCCGATGATCTACTCACCATACATCAAGAGCCACTTTTAGTGATCTATTTCAAGGAGTGTTAGAATTATTTGATTCTATTGACATAATGCACGATCCATCGACCAATGATCATATTGAAAATGTCTCTACATCACCTTATGAGTTAGAGGACATATCTCAAAATTTATTCCAAAGCAATCAAAATCTTTCACCAAAGTCTAGCAATGGTCCTTTCCAAGACATGTTGACCCCCTTTGACCTCATAGTTACAGATATTGAAGGAATCCTCAACTCAACACTTGATCCAAGTCCACTCAAAGATCAAGAGGATATTGAACCACTTACCATGCCTAATGATGATGTCCAAGAACCCTTTGTAAGGAATCCATCCTTTGAAACTAACCCATGTCAGGAACTTGATCCAAAGCATGTCAAAAGCAATCCCAAAATTAATCAAGATCAAGAATTTGTATCTCCAAGATACTACAATGATCTAATGGATACTCTCCTATCATACAAGATGATCATATCCTTTACTCCTGATATTATTACACAAAAAGAGCACGTTATTGATTCCTTCAATCAAATTGAGTTGTCAACATCAGGATCAAATATATCCCAAACTCAAACTAAGGACATCATGAATAAAGATATCCGGCATTATCCACTCAAGGAAGCAGATAAGATAGAACAAGATATTCTGAAGTCAGTAGAGCAACAAATGGAAACAACGTCATCTGTTGTGGTCATTTATCAAAGAGTGCTTACTGAACAAGACATCTCAAAACAGGAAGAATCAAGGAACAAAGGTGCTACT